>VYZW01006331.1:0-99494 GCA_013401315.1 Balaeniceps rex | reverse complement strand
TTTTTTTTTTTTTTTTTTTTTTTTTTTTTTTCCCTGCCTTGCTGGTTCTAACGACTATTTGAAAGGTTTGGCTGGTGTGTGACTACTTTGAAGCTGGAAATCATTAAGCAATTGTCATGGTTTAACCCCGGTCGGCAAGTAAGCACCACACAGCTTCTTGCTCTCCCTCCCTGCCCCTGGTGGGATGGGGGAGAGAATGAGGGGGAAAAAAAAAGTACAACCTGTGGGTTGAGGTAAAGACAGTTTAATAGGTCAGCAGAGGAAGAGAAAATAGTAATAATAATCATGATAATAATAATAATACAATATACAAAGCAAGTGATGCGTAATGCAGTTGTTCACCACCCGCTGACCGATGCCCAGCCCATCTCATCCCCAAGTGGTTCTCTGTCCCCTGGCCCCCCCATTTCTATCCTGAGCATGATGTCCTATGGCATGGAATATCCCTTTGGCCAGGCTGGGTCAGCTGTCCCGGCTGTGCCCCCTCCCAGCTCCTTGTGCACCCGGCAGAGCACGGGAAGCTGGAAAGTCCTTGACTGGTGTAAGCACTACTTAGCGACAACTAAACCAGTGGTGTGTTATGAGCATTCTCCTCATCCTAAATCCAAACCACAGCACTATGCCAGCTACCAGGAAGAAAATTAACTCTCTCCTAGCCGAAACCAGGACAGTGATGCTGAACAGTAGATTTATCGCATAACTGAGAGTATTCCGTTTTTTCGGGGATGTATGATTACAAGACAGGTAATGATGACAAAGTAATGACACCACATGGTGGCATGAAAAGCTGAGTTTGTCAGGGTGGTGGTAATGCGCAGGTAAGTGTTCGTCCGTGGTGCTCGGCCTTGGAGGCTCTTCGGAGCGGTGCCGTGGCTTTCCTGCGCCAGAACTGAAAGCAGGCTCCGTGCCGTGCCTGCAGAGGAGCATGGGGGTTACTAGGATTGATCAGCCTGGATCTGTTTATGCCCTGTCTCGGGTAGTGACGTGTGGCACATGTGAAGAACTTTTCTTTGTGGAATGCAAAGCTAACTTAAAAGAATGAGACAGCTTCTCCCAACCCCAAACCCCACCCTGAATCCCTCTCCCCCATTCAGCTACTTAACGACAGCCGCCGAGCAGCTGGCTTTTCTGTACGCCATGAGGGTTTATGTTTGTTCTTCCAAAGTGTTTCCATCTGCATCTTTGAGCTGTCCAAAGCTTTGTTATCCATTTGAACCAGAGAGCTGTACAATTTTACAAAACTCTTAGCTTTTATGGCATGGCAGTGAATTCTGTTGATTGTCATTCAAAATAATCAGTTTCCTATTGATTGGTTTTAGGCATGTTGCCTTACCAGGGAGTACTTTCACTGCGAACTTAATCTGCGATGTGTATGCTGGGGGCCTGAAGAATAGGAGCAGATCTAGCACAGTAGCATCTACAAACGTTTGATTTCCAAAGAATCAAAAATGTGCTGTTGGAATAAGGAAGGTAGTCAGCTCAAGTTTAACCTGATTCAAATTTGTGTCTCCCCAGGCTGAAAAGCTGTATCTTACTGCTGGATTACAGTGACACTAACCCATTTTTAGGTGTTTCTGTGAAGTGATGGGGTTTTCCCAAAGGCGGGAGCTCCTGTGACACCAGTAAGACCTGGGGTGGTTCTGCTTTTCTGAAGCCACACATGCTTAATTATTTCATTGTGGAACCTAGAAATGCTTCTGTCTCCATACGGGTGCTTTTAAAAAGAATTTGCTAATAGCTGTCCGTTCACCTTGCTACTGCTGTGTCTGTAATGTAGGGAATCATGGCATACTCTGTTTGGAGTATATTGTAAAATTCATAGCCGAAGTTAGATTACATTTCTTCTAAAATCTGTGAATATGGGGAGTAGTTTGATCTGCTGGGTTTATTCTCTCTTCTCTATTTCAGGAAATCATTGGAGGTACTCGTCGTTATTTTGTGGTGGATGATTTCTCCTGTTAGAAATGAGACACTTTGTTTTTGACAACGTAGAAACCTATGCGTGGTTTGATTTCAAAACTGAACTTCTATATGGATATACTATGCTAAATTTTTGAACATGTCTGTGTATGTAGCTGGTTAACGTGCAGCGAGTTTAGCAAAAAATTAAAAATCACTAGGAAAGAAGGTAGAAAATACACACTCTTATTTACTTTAACTACTTTGTTGTGCTTTGTTTCAAATGGGTTGTCAGAGAAAATGAAGTACATGTCTCAGGAGAGAATAAGGCTGAAATCTCAGCAGTGTGTGTTCAGAATGGAAGAAAGTAATTAACTGCACCATCCAAATCTGTGTTTCAGCTGTGTTGAAATACAGCAGATCCAGTTGTCTTACTCCTCTTATTTGGAAATTCATTCAGTAACTATTTCAATTAAAAATAATTGAAGAAGTTGAAGAAAAATTGAGATGAATATAACATAAAGACTAAAGACGACGGATCTAACTGAGGCTGATGTCAGTCACTTGAAATGTTAGAGATTAAATTCTTACTCTTTTTCAAGTTAGAAAGACAGTGTCACCTAGGCTCGTTTCCCTCTTTCCATGGTTCGGGAAGGCCGTTTCAGTAAGGTGCGACTTGATCGTGTCCTTAAGATACAGTGCTATGAAGGCACTTCAGTAAGAACAAGACGGGTACTTGTTCCTCTTCGTCATGGGTCTCGCTGTATGGACTTGGTGTTAAAGCAAGCGTTGAGGGAGTGCGGCATACTCTGTACGTGGAGTCGGCTTGCTGTTCTGCCGACCACCTTCACGTAGCTTATGTGAACTTGTAAACGTGCCTGGGTTTCTGGGCTCAGCGAGTCCAACAGGACTGCTCGCTGTGCTGGGATTTAAGCACAAGTTCAACAGGATTGGGGCTGAAGTAGTACTATGTATCTTGTGGAGCCGTAGAGTGAAGCATGGTTTATCTTCACTGCAAGCACAACAAACAAAAGTGTCAGGGTGGTGCAGATGTTTTGAATTCCCATAATAAAGCAGCTTCTAAGTAATAATGATGCTCTGCCAAACTTAGTCATTATTCGGAGGTTTTCTTCTCACCCTTTGCTTTTAAGTAGAAATACAGCAAATATCTCCAAGTACAAATTAATTTCCAAGATAGAGTTTGACTGTTAAGGGGATATGTAGAATCAAAAAGCGTAGCTTTTTCTCAAGCTCTGTCTCGAAGTATTCTTGCTGTATTCTGACTGCCTCTGAGGTGTGTACGGTGACTTCCGTGGAAAACAATTCAGTCTGTTTTCGGAGCAGCACTTTAATTGTTGGGCCTCAGGTTATGGTTTTAAGTCTATGCTGCACTGTTTAGTGTTCGGTTTATTATTTATAATGTTTAAAAGACTTTGTAGGACAAATGCTGGGAAAAAAGAAGGCATCACATTTACAGACCTTAAATATGCACAATAAAATGGTGTACGCTGTCCATTCGAACTGATGACTTCAGTTTTGAGTGAATATTGTACCTCCAATTAAGTAATTACTGGTAAGATGAGAACATGCATTGTTCTTTCTGCTGGTGCCCTCTGTGTTACGCTGTCAGGCCTCCTCCGGGTTCTGATGCTGAGGTTTGCAGGGCTGTTTAGATACGTCGAGTATTTGCCCTAATAACAGGAGCGTTCTCTCTTTATTGGGATAGCGTGGGAACATTGTCATTCAACATAGGGACCGGTTGCTGTTATTTTCCGTTCGGTCAGAACCCCACAGTACAAAAGGAGTACCTGGATTTGGGGAGAGGTGTGGTTAAAACCCGGCTCTGTCAGTTGTGGGGGAGCTCGGCAGCCTAAGCCCGGCTTAGTTCTCCTGCCTGCTTCCCTTCTGCCCATCACCTTCCGAAACCACCGTGAACTCTCTTCTGGAGGCGAGCGCCTCGCTGCCTCCTTAAGGTGATGGGGGCCCCAGACCGAATGTGAAATATGTGTATTGCTGCTGCAATTATTCTTGGAACAAGTGGAAATGACCGTTAGGTTTCCTTGACAACCGGTAACTTTCTTTTGAAGTGATGTCAAGAAAGCAAACGTGTTCTTGAATGAGGTACAAGTCTCCCAGCTGAGTCCGAGGGCTATGAAGGGGAAGGGGCTGTTAACCCCTCCGTTGTCGCGACTTGGTAGGAAGGTTCATGTTTGCGCAGTGCTACGGAAGGGGTGGGCAGCTGAAAGCAGTGTGTCTGACACGGTGGTGGTGAGGGCTTTGCAAAGAGTGTTAGTCGCCTACAAACATGCGGAAATTTTTCTTTGGGCTGAAAGGTTATGTGGAGGTTTGTTTAGGGAACTCGGTTACCTTTGGTTAATAGTAACTTCTTAAAATATTTTCCAGGATAGGAAGCTTGAGAAAGGATTCACACTGGATGAAAATAATTTTCTGAAGCTGGGTATATTCCAGGAACTCTAACCCAAATGTTTCTCTGTCCGTGGAGAAGATTTCACGTTTGAAATAACTTCTACTGAAGGTATGCACATCTACCTTTCCTTTTTAAGCTCAGTAATGACAATGTGCTTTATAATGCTATATTGTGTGTTCCGGTGGCCGCTGGTGAGATTGTTCTTGATATTTAATACCTGGAGTCATTTGAGAGGGAACTGTAGTGTCACTGGGATGGTCCTGCTGATGAGTTTCAGAGCTGGTTACATACAGCTGAGAAGCTCAGTTCCTCTGCTGCTGTGGAGTCTGCAGTCTAGTCATGGTATGGTGGTCAGGTTCCTCCCTAAAACCAGGTTTAACTAGTAAGCGCTTCTCAAAGCTTGAGCTCTAATTTAATGGACGTAATTGATGGGAAGAAGATGGAACTTTTCTTTTTTTTTCTTTCTGGTGGCTATCTATATTTCTGGGAACTTCTTGTGGCTGTTCCAAGAAGCAACCATATGGAAATGACACGCAGTACGTTTTGTCATTGGGGTAGTGAAAGTGAATAGGCCATGATTACTCACTGGTTTTCGTAAGGTGAGAAATTGGAAGCATCCAACAAAGTTATCAAGCAGGCAGTTCAAAGCAAACAAGAGGAACTACCCTTTCACGCAGCATGTAATTACATTGGGGATTCACTGCCTTAGGATTATTTGGAGATGGAGGGGCTGCCTGTGGGAGCACTGCCGTCCTTCCCGGTGCCGGCAGTGGAGCTGGCTGACTCGGTCATTTTCCTATCGGTAATTCAGTTAGGAAAAGCTCTCTTATTGCTACAAAGGCAAGAGATTTTACATAAAGCAAGGTCTCCCGGGGGAATAGGTTGTGAATTAAAGGCATTTTTAAAACTCCTAAAAGAAGGAGGAGACCCTAAGTTTTGTTGCAGAAAAGTGCAGGTTTTAGGTGAGCTGTAAATAAAGATGCTACTGCTGATGGAGCTGGTTATATTTATGTTGCATGTCAGACCTGATGGCTTGAAACTGCTGAAAATTGAGGGTAGATTCAGACTAGATATAAGGATATATAGATATTATATATAGATATATAGACTAGATATTCTTTACTGTGAGGGTGGTGAGACACTGACACAGGTTGCTCAGAGAGGCTGTAGATGCCCCATCCCTGGAAACATTCCAGGTCAGGTTGGACGGGGCTCTGAGCAACCTGATCTGGTTAAAGATGTCCCTGCTCACTGCAGGGGGTTGGACTGGATGGCCTCTAAAGGTCCCCTCCCACCCAAAGCATTCTGTGACTCTATGAAAATTGCTCTGGAAGCCGTCTAGGAACCAGAGCATGTGGATGGTGCCCAGACGTTCGTAGTAATCCGTGCCAGCGAGATACATAGAAATAAAAAGACAGTAGTCGTAAATAACAGTGTAGCCCAGTCTGGCAAATTATGGTCATCCTTGAGGTCCAGCTGGCTCGGGCCCCTCCGATACCTGCTCCTGCTAACGATGTACTTGGGAGAAGTTTAGAACAGTAAAAATGCAGAGTCGGCACTCCCACTTTCTGACAGTCTCCCAGGTTAGTGATTTTTCTGAAACAGCAGTGGCTGTAAAACATTTGGGGGTCCTTTATAAACCTGTTTTTTATGAACTGATGTAACCAGCTGAGTTTTTGAGCTCAGCTGAGCCTTTGAGCTCCATAACCATCTATGGCAGTAAGTTCCACAGTTTCTTCTTCCCATGCAGAACACAATTAGTGTTTCATTCTGCCTGTTTTTGAGTTGGCTGCTAGATAACTTAGTGAGGTGTCCCCGTTCTTGGGTTCATAGGAAGCTGTAAATAACTGTCTGTTCACCTCCTTAACACCATTCATGTCTTTCTCTGTATCTGTTGTTTTTCTGAGCTGCAGTCATGTATCAAGTCAAGTTTAATGCACCTTCCATTAGAAGCTGTGCTGTTTCACGTTCTGCTCAATCTCTTTTAAGAGAAGCTAATCAGACCAGCTGCGCTTGTTTGAGCTCTACGGTCTCTTCTGAGAGAAGCTTAACCAGACCAGCACTTGAGATGCAAGCACACGATAGTCAAATGATGTCATGCCTTCTGTTTACTTGCTTGTTCCTTCCTGTAATAACTTTTGACATTACTTTTACCTCTTTGGCTGCTGCTCTGTATTGAGATCCTTGAACAGTGGCTCCGAGATAATTTCCAAATGGCTGTAACAAACAGGCTCTGTTCTATTTGTACGTTAAAATGTCACGTTTCTTCAAAAGGATTGCCGTCCATCACGGAGGAGGGCTGCTTGTTTGCTTTGTCCTGGCTGTGGCACTCAGGTCAGGCAAAGCCCTCTGGAAGGAGGGAAGATGGCACCTTCCTGCGATCATCCAAGCATGCTTGGGGGAAGAAGTTCCCAGAACATGGGATGGGGCAGGCAGAAGAGTGAGCGTGTCAAAGTTCAGCAGGAAAGAAACTTGCAGCGCAGGACAGCGTGGGATGCATCTCAGATGAGCTGGGGGCAGAGGGACAGTCTGCCTTCAGAACTGATGGAGAATGGGAGACTTGCTGAGGATCCAGAGGACACTGCAGACATTGACCAGTCCCAGAAAGCTCCTGGGTTAGACTGAGCCAAGCCCAGAGGAAAGGATTTGCCGGTCAGGGCATAGTGGACAGGGGCAAATCACTTATCCCCTGCTTGTCCTCTTTTCAAAAAGACAAATTCACCTGAAGTGATGCAGTTGCTGCTCAAATACCTGCTGGTGATGTTTATAAACCCTGCAAGTATTTATTTTCCTAGCGTGCCCATAATAAAGATTTGGGCAGTTCTGTCTGAATGTACTGGGTGGCCATAGGTCACTGGTCAGAGCGATGTTAACCACCTTGGCGGTCGTTGTTTGGTGGGGGGTTTTCTCCCATGATTAGTACTTTGCTTTTGTTAGCACTGAGTTAAATCTGCAGTTTCATTGTCTGGCTGCTTATTGATGTGAAATCATTCTGCCGCTGCTTGTGACAGCTTTGGTAGGTTTAAGCTAAACAGTTCTTCTATCACTAGTAAATGCTGCTAACTTGCTATTCATCTTTCTCCTGAGATCACGTATTAATACACTGAGCAGCACTGTTTCTTTTGGGACCCTACTTGTTGCCTTTTTCTATTTTTTTTTTTTTAATTTGCTTTTGATTTACTTCCTAGGTTTTAACCAGCTGCTGATTCACAAAAGAAAGTGAGCTTTTCTTTAAAGTTGTTTGGAGAAGCCCTTGCAAAATACTTCTGTGGGAATTCAGATGAGCTATCGATTGTACTGTCCTTGTCCATCTGTATGTTTTCATTGTGGGTTTTTTAAATTGCGTAACAGTTTGCTTAAAAAGCTAGTTTTAGGCTTCAAGTTCACCAGGTTAAATAAAGTGATACTTTATTCCCTGCAGTTAATTGTTCAGTAGCTGCATTTTAAAGGTGTAGAGCTCTTGGGTGAATGCCATCTAGTCCTGGTGATTGGTTACCATCTGACTTGCAGGTGTGTCCTAAAATGATCTCAGATACTGCAACCTGAGAGAATTACCCAGATCTTTTTTTCTTTTGCTCTGTGTAGCCAAAGCTTAAAATTATTTATGCTTATAGAGGAAATAAAGGAGATTTTTAAAATTAAAAATTAGCCCCCCCCATCATAAAATAATCTTAAAATGCACATCAGGAATCCATCCCTGTCGAGACTAAAGAGACAGACTGAATTAAATAGGACCTAGGAAAGCTCTTCAGCTGTGACATAGCTGCTGAGGTTATGTTTGTCCTTTGCATTTTTGTAACAGAAAGGATGTTACAGGAAAGTCAGAAGTATTCCAAAATACTTTATTTTTGGGAACAAGTAGGATAATGTACTTCTCTCAGTATTTCCACTTAGTAACTAAGTGGAAAATCTTAAATGTTTTATTTTATCAGGAATGGGTTTAAATAGGCTTAAATAAATTAAAAAAAAAAAAAAATCAGTAAATGTTGGTAATTTCCTTCCAGTTTCCAGAGGAGTTGCCTGTGGTGATTGCTGGCCCTCCATGTTCGTTTTTACTGGTCTTGGAGTACTGAGAGCGTTCTGAAAGGTTGGAAAATGCTGCGGGTTTTTTGTGCGTGTGCCCATATTCAGTAAGGCTCGGGGTAGCCTTTGGTAACTGCGGAATACAACAATAATCCTGGGCAAAACAATGCAAATAGAGAATTCAGATAATAAAGAGTAAGACAAAAATTCACCCAGAGTTTTAGGGGAAGTAGGANTTTTTTTTTTTTTTTTTTTTTCTTATGGTAGCCAAAGCAGCATTGCAAGATGCTGTTAAGTTTTGTGATGGTAGAACTACTGGTCTTTGAGTCGGTGAATTTTAATCACCTACTATTTTTGCAGACTCCCTCTGACATTTTCTAGAAAAGGTAGAGGCCTTTCTACCAAACTTAACGGTACTCGGGTGAAGGCTTTAAAAATATCCCCCCCTGCCCCCCCCCAATTGCTAAGTAAAATAAAATCCAGGCCCCGAAGTGGGAATGACTGGTAAGTGGGAGGACGAGATGAAGTGAGGCAAAAGGGGTGAAGCAGTCATGACAGGCCTCGCAGAGGAGAAAGGAGACTTCTGACATTCTACTTGTATAAGGAATGAGACAAAAACTAGTGATTACTTTGAAACATATGTAATAAGAGGAAATTTTTTTTTAATTTTATGTTTTTAAACTGCTACCCCAGAATCTGCGTGCAGCCAGGGATTGCTTTGTGTGTTCTTCTGCTTCTTGATTGAAGCGTCTGCATACCTTCTAAATATTAAAAAATTCCTGCAGTGTATTGTTGGCAAATAGCGGGTGTTTGAATGGCAGTTTAATTCGACACGTATCAAATTTAGAAATGCTCTCCATAAAGCAGTTAATCCTCAAAAATGGCAGCATATAGTTATAGAAAACTCGTTTCCTTAAATTATTATGGTTTTTCCTTTAATTGGATACTCCAGTTCAGAAATAATAGGAGCAACTTTGAAGGGCTTTTGGGTGTCCGCCTGAAAAAGCAAAGGATGTTTCTAGTTCACTGTTGCCGTAGATGACCTCAACTAGAGTACTAAGGCCTGAGGTGCGGCAGACGTCAGGAGAAAGGTACTTTTTGTAGATACGAGTTTAGGCCTCATCTGCATTAAAACCCGAACGTACCAGTGCTTTAGGCAGCAGTACAAGTTTCGAATACATACAGTTAGTTTTAGTAATAAAATGGAAAGGTGGTGATATTTAACTTGTTGTAGGGAACACTTTGTTTTCCTGTTCCTACACAGAATTACAAGACAAACAAAGCATGCCGCCTCAGAGTTGTGCATATTATATTTCTTGCCCACAAAACATGAGGAAGACGAAGGGATGTATTATTGATTTGAATGCACTGGAGAGAGCAAACATTGCTGACCAGACTGTCCTTCCCTGGCTCACACAGGTGGGCACTGCTACAGACTAGGTTTAAAGATGAGTTGTACAAAAAGTTGCAACAATTAATCCACTTACTGTATAAAAACATTAAACAAGGAACACCTTTTGCCACCTCTGTTCTGTTCAGTTTTTCTCTTGTTCTCCATCGGCTTAGTAGCCTAGGTGTTTTTCCTTTTTTTTTTTTTTTTTTTTTTTTTTTTTTTTCTTCTCCATACTACCTAGAGCAAGGGTGCTCCTCCTCTGTGTGTGTCTGGAAAGCACTTGCCTCCCTTAAAAGCTGTTCATTATCACAAATGAATCAAATCTGTCTTCTGTACAAAATGTTTTGAACCTGACATGTTTCTTGCTGTGAACTGTGATACGAAATTTGTCCTTTTATTTTATTTAATGCCATGATTTGTCGGAGCTGCCTGCTGGTGGCAGCCTTCAGTGGAATGGCTTGTTCCTTCAACGTGATGGAGCACGCCTAGCTTTCAAAAAGTCCTATTTTTGCAGCTCCAAGCAAGAACAGAAGAAAGCTAACAAATCAGGGGACTAAATTGTGAATTTTATTTTGACACCAAAGATGATTGTCGTAGGACAGCAGAACACACGATAAGTTTTAAGACCGTTTCTCCCTGCTGCTTGTTTTGCAGTCTGTAGCTCGTTCCTGCTGAGACCGGGTTGCCAGACCCTTCTCTCTTGCTCTGTAGCTGTCTTTCAATAAAATGTTTTTTTTTTAGTACTCTGTGGTATTACAGTGTTAAAGATACAGAGGACAGGGAAAGCGCTACTTATGCGTAAAGATTGAAAATACACCTAGATTATTTTGGGTGTAAATCAAAACAGGATCTTTAGGAAGCTGTTCAGTGAACGGGTTGCCCAGATAAAATTACCTGCACCTGGGTATCAACCGCGCCGCTGTGATTAAATTAACTGCTTGAAAATAAGCAACTTGGATCTTTTGTTTACATCTATAAAAAACCCGAATCAGAAGCTAAGTGTGAACAACAGTGATTCTTTGCTATAATTTGGGGACGATTGGGAAGTGTCAAAGGTCAGTACCAGTAATTGCTTCACAGCTGATTAAAGCACTTGGGAAAACGAAGGCCTCGAGTCCCTCCCAAACCGGTATGGACAGCATGTCGTAGCTGATTGGGAGGCAGAGTTGCTCGATGGCCTTCTGTCAGCTCCTTCCACGTCACTCCGAGCCGTACGTCCGTAAAGATGTCTAACCACCGCAGACTGAGCAGTCCGTGTGAAACCCAGCTGGGCTTCCGAGCCTGCAGAGCAGTCCAGGCTCCTGCTGGACCAGGGAGATCTTTAGCTTCTGCCTTTGCTAGACGTAAGCAGTGTATGTTGTTTCTTGCTGCCTTTTCCACTGCTGAAGGAAACTTGCAGACTGGAGAAGTGTCATTGTAGCAGTTATAATGAGTACGTTTGAATTTTTTTCCCCAAATACAAGAGCTATAGAAGCAGCTTGAAAAGAGAAATAGCAGGAGTTATCTTGAGCAGCAAGAATGTGAACCTTGACCCTAACATGTTTATCCTCATGTTCTCATATTCTGATTTAGCTCTTTTTTACTTGTTTAAGGAAGGAAAGTGAAACTTGAGAAGCTGTATAACAGGGATTGTTTTGAATATCTGCATGGCTGTAAGCAGCCTGTTGGGATCTCAAACGAACTTTGCTGTGGCTACAAATAAAGCCAGGCTGGTGGTGGGGGATAACAGCTTGGTGAAGAAATACCCAGTTATGGAAAGCTTATTTTAAGCTGTTCACAGCTGTTAATCTCTAGAACATCCTTGTGCAGCTCAGGACTTCCCTGGTTTTACAAAACTGGAAACTTAAATATGGGGAGAATAAGTGAACCGTGGTAGATGGCAGGAACGAGCTTTTTGTAGTATGAGGTTAGGTGAAAGACAGACAACTAAATAGTTCAAAAGGAATATTGTTAGTAAAATTAGAAAATTCAGATTCATTTTGAATGATGACTATTTAGTTATGGTCCAGAAAGCACTTACATCTCTATTCTCTTCCTTGAGTTTGTCCAAGGAACTTACCCATCATCTTTAAGAAAAAGTTGCCACTTTTACCAAATGCTCCTTTTTGTTTGCACCCTTTTGTTTTTAAATAGTTACTATTTTAGTGTAGAGATCAGATTAAAACAAAGACGCAGACTTAACTCTCACTTCTTATCTATAGAAAAAAAAAAAGAAATTGGAAAGCTACGATATATTTCCTAAAAATCACCTTACAGAGCAGCTTTCTCTTAATTCATCTGCTGTATACAGCTTGAAGTTTTTAACTTCTGCTCCTTAACTTGAACAATCCTCATGTACTTCTTCAACAATTTTAACTTAAAGCAATGATTTTAATACATACAATGTAGTCATTGTAGACAGATAAAACTATGTTTACTGCACTCCAGCCTTGTGATCAACATTGTCTTTATACTTTTGCTTTACTCCCTTCTGCTTTTAATAGATGATTAGTTTTTCAGAACTGACTGGTGTTGCTTGAACAGTTTGTATTCCGTTCTATGTCTGTGAGAGATGGCATGGAGAAAGTGAACGTGAGGCAACTGTATTTTATAACTCGGCACCGGTGGGAGGAGGAATCATATGCAGTGAATTCAAAACAGCTGGTTTAAAAAGTACTTTTCCAAACAAGTTGAAACTTTGGCATGATTTAAGGTCAGAGAACACTTTTGATTGCAAGCCTAAATGGGTTTAAAAAGATCAGGCATATCCATAGGATGTATTCACTGATAATTATCAAACATGAGGTTTTGGGTGTGACTTAAAATTACCTGTGAAGAGATGATAGCAGAAGGTTGAGGCAGTTTACCAGAAAAAGATCCCTGTCGCCTTGCTTTCCAGCGTTCAGGTCCTGTACTTCTGGGAGGGGGCTGTTCTCGTTGAAGACTGACACAGCGTATTGCTTCCCGTGTTGATAAGGCATCTCAATGCTAATTTAGGTCGTCTCTGAGGCAGTGCTTTGCTTTTTCTGAGAAGATCCAAGAAATGAAGAAGTCCCGACCAAAGAAGTTGCTGTATTTCAAGAAAATCATGAAAGCCTCTTCATTTACAGAAGAGGAGATTATCATCAGCCGGAAGCTGATGGTGGAAGCTGAGGCTTGGGTCCTGTTCGGCTTCTTGCCTACTGAGTTAATAAACGCTTCCCTCTCCTTCTCAGCCCTATATTAGGGTAGGAAAAAACAAAAGTGCATCCAGTGTGCCTGGAAACCTGAGCCTCCATTTCTGGAGTAAGCTGATGCAAAGTGGCGGTAGTTTCAAAGTAGGGTAAGCAAACACTTTGCAAAAGGGCAGCTGGGGAACTCTGACAGTACCTGAAGATGCTTTCAGCGATGAAGACGCATTCTTGAAGCAGTATCAAAGGTTGACTCAAAAGTCCACCCCAAACTTCTATATAGTGACAACTTGGGGGGGCGAATGGACATTCTCCATTTGACAAACTTTTCCCTCTTACTTAAGTTCAGAATGGAAAGCTCTTTCAAAATGAAAACTGCTGTACTGCTATTAATGTCAGAATCAGCTGTTTAATCATCTAGACCTACGGAAAGGCAGTTTCTTGGAATGTAACAATTTGAAGGATTTTGTTCCTATTAAAGATACTTCCAAAACCAATTCCTGAGTATGTTCTCATCCCTCTAGCACTCTAGGTTAGGCTGCTGCTTCTGACACTCCTTCATTTGGCCTTGTTACTTACTGTTATATCCCTGAAACTCCCAGCACATTGGAGTCTCATTGTATTACACTCTAATCCTTTTCTGGACATAGAATAAATAACCTTAAATACTGAGAAGGCTTAATGAAGGGCAGTAGTATCTGTTATGGGACCATAAATGAGTTGGTATATGTTTCTATGGCAGGCTTTTATAAACCTTAGAGAAATGTTTCTCCATACTGCTTTCTGGTGTGTCTTAGTGTTCAGTCTCTATCTCCTGACTTTTCTGGCTTTTGTGGAAAGTATCACTCAGAGATTGCTCGAGACCTGAAGCCCGAGTCGTCTTCACGTAGAGATGAACGTCAAATATTTCAGCGGTTACAGTCAAAGAGCGAGAGAAGTAGGATGATCTGATGGTGACAAAGATTCAGTATCTGTTGCTGATGAAGCAGTTATTCTGTTCCTGTCCATTTTGTTAGCTGTTACTTGTGCCAGGAAGGTGTGTGGGAGGTTAGTGATTATTAGGGAAAGAAGGCAGGAGAAATCACATCTGTATGGATACACTATATTGCTTTTCTGATCAGAGATGTCAATAACGGATCTTGTTAGAATCTGCTAGAACTGTACAGCAAGCCTTCCCTTCAGTGGGGACCTAATCAAAGGTTAATAAATTTTGAGTCCTTTTAGTAGACTTTAATGCTGCTTAGTTGTTTTGTATCTGGGTAACAGAAACTATCCATGAGATGATACCGCATCAGTAAGGCATAAGGCCGAGAGTCAAAGCTGTGGAAAAAGGGTGTTTTCTTTGGAGAAGAGGGACATTCATCAGCCTTTCTACAGAAGTACATATTAAACTCAGTGCACCTGGCTAAATCAGTCTTTCAAATCTCTGAGCACCACAACGCACTAAAGGGTACTGCAGAAGCATGGGAAAAAAGCTCAAATTCCCACTGGTGGAGGGACAGCTAGTGGTGCTTTCCTCCTTTGTAGGGCTCCTTCCTCTTTGCTACTGTATGGATACAGATGGCTTGGATGTGGTAGCTTGTTGGATGTTGAACATGGTCATGATACTCTTGTTGGTAGGTTTTTGGGAATACCAAGAGTCTGTTGAGGCCCTACTATTCTGAGGACTGGGACCTCCTCAACAAGAATGAAGGAATGAATGCAGAAAGCAGTTCACACTTCAAGGACATAAAGACCAAGCTGAGCTCTCTAAGAAGATTCACCAATTCTGCAGGAGGAAACAATGCAGACCACAAAATTATTCAGCATAGATGGGATGCTCCTTCTCCTGCTCTGACCAGCGAGTTGTGCCTTAGCCGCTGGGGAAGAGGCACAGGCGCCGGGGAGGGCCTCTTCTGCTTTTGTCCTCATTCATTACAACTGCGCACCGTCAGCTCTGATAGTGACCGAGTTGCTTGCTATGAACAGAGTATTCTTCATTTCCTATCCTCTTGTTACTGACGTTCCTGCACGGGTCTGTTTAACGCTACCATTTCCAAACCCAGGTCTTGCAGTAGGGAGTAAAATGCACCATTCCGCCTGAGAGCCCTCCCTTTCGTGCTGGGTGAAAAGGCTGGATGGGGCCCTGCTTTGTTAGGTCGTTGGGAAATGGCATTAACCGCGCCCAAAGCTAGAGAAGAGATCTCTGTTTAATGCTTAATAATTGGAAATGTTTAAAGTTGCCAGTTAGCATCCACTTCTTTGTGGTCTTCTGTCCTGGAAATTTGCGATTTTTTTAATTTTTTTGTTTTTGCCATCAGGTGCCTAAGATGCCCCGATTTGATTTAATTTCCTCTTGGGTTTTTTTTCCTTTACTGGGGTGTGCAATGCCACAAATCGCTACAGAAAGTAGGATACTCTTTCATATTCCTGTTTTTTCATCTGCCTCTTCTGCTGTACAGTTACCTTGTATTCCTTAACTTTATTAGTGATTTCTAGAGTTTAATATTTTAGTATTTAGAAGTTCCTCAAGTTTAAGTAGGCGTCTTAAAGACAGCATAAACAGGAAACGGTGTTGAATCTTTGTAAGTCATGTAGCACAAGGAGAAATTGTATTTACTGCTTATTGGGCTCATAAAACTCAGCAACTCTCTAGCTGTTTTCAGTTTCTCTTGGCCCATTTCCTGTTATTCAGCAGGCGTCTTTTCTCATTGACGTTTTGGAAGGAGGTGAAGTGCACTTTTGGAGTTATAGAAAGAAGGTGGATTTCTATCCTAATCCCGTGCGAGCCTCATGAGGTTCAACAAGGCCAAGTGCAAGGTCCTGCACCTGGGTCGGGGCCGTCCCTAGTATCCGTACAGACTGGGGGATGAACAGATTGAGATCAGCCCTGTGGAGAAGGACTTGGGGATACTGGTGGATGAAAAGCTGGACATGAGCCAGCAGTGTGCGCTTGCAGCCCAGAAGGCCAACCCTGTCCTGGGCTGCATCCCCAGCAGCGTGGCCAGCAGGTCGAGGGAGGGGATTCTGCCCCTCTGCTCTGCTCTGGTGAGACCTCACCTGGAGCCCTGCGTCCAGCTCTGGGGTCCTCAGCACAGGACAGACATGGACCTGTTGGAGCGAGTCCAGAGGAGGGCTGTGAAAATGCTCCGAGGGCTGGAGCACCTCTCCTATGAGGAAAGGCTGAGAGGGCTGGGTTTTTTCAGCCTGGAGAGGAGAAGGCTTCAGGGGGACTTTATTGCAGCCCTGCAGTATGTAAAGGGGGCTTATAAGAAAGACAGAGAGAGACTTTTCACCAAGGCCTGCAGCGACAGGACAAGGGGCAATGGTTTTAAACTGAAAGAGGGCAGGTTTAGGTTGGACAGAAGGAAGAAATTTTTTATGATGAGGATGGTGAGACAGTGGAACAGGCTGCCCAGAGAAGCTGTGGATGCCCCATCCCTGGAAGCGTTCAAGGTCAGGCTGGATGGGGCTTTGAACAACCTGATCTAGTGGGAGATGTCCCTTCCCATGGCAGGGAGGTTGGACTGGATGATCTTTAAAGGTCCCTTCCAGCCCAAACCATTCTGTGACTGTGAATTCACCAACGCTAGGAGCTGCTTGTTCAGCCTTTGCTGTACTTCTCTGCCTCCAGAGGCACCGTAGTTCAGACCCTACGGACAGTGTTAGAGCAGCGTATTGTCTCTTGCGCCTGGCTTGTGTCCTTCCAGGACAGTTCATCTGGCTCCTGTAGGCAGTGACTCATTCTGCTGGTCCTTAAGTGGCATGTACGTCTCTTTGGGGGTTTTTATGTGTGGTACCGTTCCACTTTGAAGCTTGCAGAGATGTTGTGTGGATTACAAAACCTCACTTCATTGCCTGGACACCTGCTTTGGCCTAACTGTCTGTTGGTTTCAATATGCCATGAACAATCATTTCAAAATCTCACTTGCTGCATTTTACTGAGTAGCCTGGAAGATCACTGTAGCTAAAGGAGCTTTTTTTGGCTGGAGTGAGGGAAAAGAAGAGTCTCGTGTTGTTGCACGTGCTTTGGGCAGCGTGGTGGGAGAGCAACGGCTGCAGGGCAGCCTCCCTTCCCAGTTGGCCACAGCTGCACCCAGTCCCAGGACGCTGGGAAGTGCGTCGGTGCCTTCCAGCGAGGTTCCACCAGCGAGGAGCGGGAGAGGCCACGCTCCTCAGCAATTCTCCTCAACCTTTGTTTTAAGAGGGAGGTTGGGAAGGGGATCTGCCTGCCCTGTGCTGAGGAAAGAGCTGGCTTCCTTTCCTAAGGACAGCTTATCGGCCTGTCTGCTATAGATTAGACAGCCTTTCCTATAGATCATAAAAGGTTTTGAAAAACTCTAGAACTGGCAGATTTGTAATGGGTTTGAATTTGAAAAGTGAGATTTACGTGTGTATTCCCCATATATGTATGGAATATATATGTATTTGGGTTAACTGTGCACCCAAACGTTCTTAATTTAAGGCCTTTTATGCCAGCTTTTCACTTGGTGAATTTATAACTAAGCAGAGTTAGTTAAAAATGTCTGAAGAACAGTTTGTAACGAACACGCTATACAGCCAAACAGCATTACTGTCACAGAAATGTCACGTAGGTTGAAAATTCAGATGTCTGTTCCTAACTCAGAAATTCAGTTACTTGCGTGCATTTTCAGGAGCTGAATGGACGGATGCAGAAGCTCTTGCTTGGTGCTGTAACGCTAAAAGTTAACTTTTTAAAAAAAATTTCAATATGCTGTTGATTTAAACTGCTCAAATTAGAAGCTGATTCTCTCTCTGTCATATTCTGTGCTATTTGTGGGGGGGGGACTAGTTCCCAAAAGACTAGGATCGACCTAAACTAACTCATCTGGCCGTTTGGGAGATTGTTAGGAAATAGCCTTGATATTCACAGGTAGCTTGGCAAGAAAGATGATGCTGTAGGTTTGACTAGAAGCGGTTGACACCTGACGTTTAAAAGGAACTTTGCAAGTATAAAGTGGTCTTCTAGATGTGATCTTGATCAGGATCTCTGTTCTGTTTCTGCTGGGCTCGAGGCCATGTACTTCCCCATAATGTGCATGTGAGCTCTTCCTCAAAATGCTGCAAGTCCAAAGCCGGTGAGCAAACGTGGCGTACAGGGGGACTGCGGGAAGGCGAGGCTGCACTTTGGATGGCTCGATAGTTCATAGCTTAAATGCTCCCTTTGTAATCAAGTCTTGCAACACCAATACATTCAAATAGGGCTTCAACGGATCAGCAGTGCTGCGTCACAGAAGACAAACTTGCAAAGATTGCCTTGATTTCTTCTAAATCTCTGAAATAAAGACGTTAAAAGAAAGAACTATGTTGGCATGGGAAAAAGCTCTCTGAAATAGAAAAGTTATCTGTGACAAATTTTGAAGCACTGAGTTGAGCTCCACAGGGTTTGTTGTCAAATATCCTGGGTAACAGAGCTATTCCAAGGAAAAAATAGCCTTAATTTCAGAAAGTAATCCTTTTTCTGTTAGAGACCAGTAGACACATCCTTAGACACGCACACGTGAAGAATCCTTGAACTGAGGTAGGGCAGAAAATGCATGTCAATAACTTAGTTGGTAAAAATAAATTAAAAAATAGTGTTTCTTTTAATGCGTTTCGTTTAGTAGTTTCTATAAGCCCTTCAGTTAGAGGTTCAGTGTGAAAGATACACTGCAAGGGACCCAGGTATTTAAACACGTAATTAAAAAATTGGGGTCTTTACATAGCCTTTTAAATTGCCCAGCTGTGGTAACTGGAAAGCGGTGCCCCCCTTCTTCAGTAAACCTTCCTGGAGGAAAAAGTGTTGGTTTCTGTTTGTTTTTTAAAAAGGGTAATTTCAAAATTCTGTCCTAGATGGAGTTATGCAAACAGTGGAACTGGCAAAAGATCAGGCGTGGTAACATTTTTGGATGCTGGAAAAAGCAAAATGAATGGTTGGAGCAAGTGTTCCTGCTGCTGCGGAAATAGCAATGTGGGTTAGGTTAAAAAAAGCGTTGTGATCCTGTTGTATAAAATCACATGCTTATGTACAAATAATCTGGGATTGTAGCGCAGTGACATCTCTCATCCAATTTGCTTCACTTTATAAAATGTGTTTTAGCTTAATGATATTATGACACAGAACGTTTGTCTTGTTTGAGCTGTGCTTATCACCTTTGCCAATGGGGAATAACAGTTATTCTCTTATTTTCTTTAACGTTAATGATTATTTCTTGAAGCCACCCTTGACCCCCGTAGCCTACAAGATGATGCCATCTCTTCGTGGTCTCTCGTTGCACCTGATCCTCAGCGCAGCATCCAGGCCCAGGAGTCAAACGGCTCTCCCTGCGCAGGGCTCCTTCCTTCAGAGGCTCTTTTTTCCCTTTCGTTAGGCTTCCGTACGTGCAGCAGCACCATGGGGCTTGAGTGAGGATGAGACGGTGTCTGGGGAAGAATTTAGTCTGAAACACTGAACGGGAGCCAGAAATGAAAGGCTGTGCTCAGATTCTCAGATAGTGAAATGACTTAGCTGCTTTTTCAAGTACAAACGTCTGCTGATGAGGAATTGGAGTTGTCTTGTACTGTCTGAAGATGCTGGAAGTGTCACTGGGGAAGAATTAAGATTACTCCTTATTTGCTCCCTGTAGGGAACAGTAAAAGATACGACAATGAAAAATGAAATGCAAATCAGGAATTTAAATTGTGCCAAGCTAATCTGAGCTCTTTCTTTGGCAGCTGATACTCTAAATAAAAGAAATTCAGTAAATCTTGTTTCTTTGTGGAGATCATTAAGATATTTGGTACGATAGCCAGAGCAGGATTGTGAAAGGTTATGGCTTGTTGAGGAATCGTGGTGACTTAGCCAGATCCTGAGGTGAGATGGTAAAGGGCAGAATTATAAGAGAAAATATTAAGCAAGAGGAAGACCACTGGAAGAGTTTCTTAAGAATAGTCTGAGCACTGTCTTATTTCTATATAATTAATGTCTATTCTGAAAGTTGAAGTGTGTTGGGGAAGCTACCTGGAAAAAGATAAGTAATAGAGCTCACACAGAGAAAATCAGGATAACAGAAAAGGAAAGAAAGCGTTAGGGGTAGGAGCAGGATGAAAATGAGTAATGCAAAGAGCAATGCTCTATATTTAGCAAAAATTGTTTGAAGGGGAATATTGTTACTAACATACATGGCAATAGTGAAACCTCATCTGAAATACAGCGTGTGATCGTGGTCGCACACTGAAGGCTCCTGCGAAGTGCAGCAGATACAGAGCGGGGACGTCAGAGGGGACGGTCTGAGCCACTGCGGGGGGGTTGGAGGGGGCCCTGCTCGGGCAGGGGGTCCCCGAGCACCTCCAGCCAGGCTGGGAGGGTGCAAAAAATGCGGCTGGGGCAGGGGTTGGTCACTGGCTACGGTCAGTGGGTGCCCCACTGCCCCACAAAAGACCACTCACAGTTTTACACTTCTACGATGTCTGAGAGTTTAATAGCCTATTCTAGTGTTCCATGAGGTTTCTATTCATAAGCAGTTCAGCTCGAGGTTTGCTGATGTTGTTATCACTCGCAGTGTCCAGTAGGGTTTTTTTTTTAATACTTTCCACTTATGGTCTACTCTGTTTATTGGAGGCCTTTCTTCCACTTACATAAATCACTGATTGTTGCAGTTTTGGCTGATGAGCATCACTCTGAAATGCAAATAATACAAAAAACCCCAAACCCTTTAATGCAAATTGCTCATAGTGCAGTAGCGTGGCTTCCCTGCCTGTGACCAGCCTTGACTCTAATCCAGCAAAGCATCTCTGTGTATGGACATTATCTTTGATTTGTACTTCAAGCCACTTGCAGTTAAAGTTAATTCATGCGTATTTGATATTGTTGTTGTTATTATTGTTGATAATATACAGCTGTATATTATCAACTGGTGATATTATACAGCTGTAATCTAAGTCGTGTTAGTTTTCTGGTGCGAAAAGTTGTTAGTTTTGTTTACAGAATTTAACTGATTTTTACAAGCTGGCCGGCAGCTGTATTAAGGTATTCTGCTCAGAATTATAAAGGAGGAATAAATAGGGAAGATGGAAGATTAACTCATGTTCTTTTGCATTACAGCTAGTTGTGTCCCATCAACATGTTCTGGAAGTTTGATTTGAACACAACATCACACGTGGACAAGCTGCTGGATAAAGAAGATGTGACACTTCACGAGCTGATGGATGAAGATGACATCTTACAGGAGTGCAAGGCTCAGAACCGCAAGCTGCTGGACTTCCTTTGCCAGCAGCACTGCATGGAGGAGCTGGTCAACCTCATCACACATGAGCCCCCTGTGGATATGGATGAGAAGGTCCGCTTCAAGTAGGTATTTGTTTTCTGTCCTATGCGAAGAAAGCTGATGTTGGAAATGCTCTGGTGCGAGTTGGATGTGACCTTTCCAGTCCTGGGAAAAAGGCTTTCAAGTACTGTGAAATATTTCACAGCATTTTGTTATTTGTAGTGAATTTTCAGAAGCTTCTTTCTTTACTTTTAATGGTTTAACATTGAGTTTGTCTAAAAAAAAACCCCAAAACCTCTTGCTTTTTGTTCAAAACTTCACAAGCAAAATCCTAGAATCACAGAATGCTTTGGGTTGGAAGGGACCTTTAGAGGTCATCTTGTCCAACCCCCTGCAGTGAGCAGGGACATCTTCAACCAGATCAGGTTGCTCAGAGCTCCATCCAACCTGACCTTAAAGGTTTCTAGGGAAATAATAATAATAATCATCAGTAATAATAATAATCAGTATCTCAAAAGTACCTTTGGTACGTTTTTATCAAAATTGCAGGCAAAGGGCATTCTGCTCTGAGTTATACATTTCTGAGCTTGATTGGTTTTCCATAGTCAAGCCCGCAAAAGAAAGTGGGCTGTACTGTGAATGAAAGGTGTAATATCTTCAGTGTGCTGCACGTCAAAACCTGCTGATTCCAGTGTCCATGTCGTCAGGGAGAGGGCCTAGCTCTGTCAAGAGCCTCTTTCTTACCGTGGTGAACTCTAGATGTGTTTGGTTCTCATAGCAAGTTGTGTTTATACATTTTTAACTAAATGTATACTTGAAAATATTTATGTCTTGGATTTGGGAAGTTTGTTTTCCTTTGCTAAGTTTATGTAAAAATAAAAGGCTGCTCTGTGTATAAATAAATAAAAATGGGCAAGTTTGTCACTGTGGGAATGGATCAGTGTTGGTTATTGCTGTTGTTGCTTGAAATCCACAGAAGAAATGGCAGTATCGTTTAGGCTTATTAGTAGGTGAGGCAGTTGATCAGCTAGGTTTTGGTGACTATTTCCAGGTAAGCGAATGCTGGGAAGTACATTATGTGGTAACTTTGAATATTACATGGCTGCTTTTGCAAGGCTTCTGCTGAAAAAGGAGAATTGCCAGAAGGAACCGGGAGTGTTAGTTTTATGCTGTTGTCCTACAAATGCAAATTTTGTACAGGTTTAAGCCAGGGATGTGGCACACAACACTCTTTTGACTTGTTGCGTTTCCCGTGTCATGTAGAATAACTGGCTTTTCATGGGGTGACTGGCTTTGTTCTTTCTGCAGCTCTTTATCCGTATTATTTGCACAGCTACCCTGAGACAAACCCAAACCCAAAATGTCTGATTGAAGAAGGTGGGCAATCCTTTCCTTAGTGCTAAGAGTTAATGATCAGAGGAAGTGTTGAACAGTGCAAGACTTGTGGTCCTTTGCTGGCATCTGGGTGTATTTCCTGGAGGAGAGGATGAGGGATTCCAGCACCATGCCAGGACTAATTCATACGTTGGCCGTATCACTGCAGGATACCACTTCAGTTAACCAGGCCGTATTTTTAAGTCCTGTTCTTTTTGAGATTATTGTGGCTGCTGTGAGAAGATGGTTTATGTCTCCATTCCTGCGTGCTGGCGGGTGGAAGTGGAAACCTTTTCCTATTGCAACCAAACAGACTAAGAATAAGGAAAGGTGGGGACAAACAAAAATGTCTCAAGAAGCGAACTCCTTAATGCAAACCAAAATGAAGAGGGAAGCTCAGTATGAGAGTGTTTGCTCCCAGGCATCCTTGGATTTCACGTGCAGGGTTATACGCCTTTCCCTCAGCTTTTGAAGGTAGCGTGTGGTTTAGGCAGCTCCAGGCCAGGTTGGCTGATGAGGAGGCACACGGGTAGGCGGTGGTGGGAAGAGGTCAGCCACCAGTGTTGCAGTCCCCTGTGCTGGCAAGATAGAAGAAAGTCTTGTGTGGGGAACGCCTTAAGTTAGCAGTCTTGTTCACCCATCTCTTCGTCAGATGATGCCATTATATCCTCTTCCTCTTCTGAGAGCGGTCCGTGAGGTGCCTGCCCAAACAGCAGGTGTAGTGGTGTTGGAAGTGTGGTTGTGCACCATAGAGAGGTGAGTGAGTCTTTGGTGGCAACGAGAACTGTGTAGTGACCTGCTTGTCCGGACAAATAGAGATGATCTTGATGAAGTATTTTTTTGGAAATGCTTCCAGTACCATAGGTAGGCCAGGCAGAGAAGCATTTTCAAAGCATGGTGAGGCACTGGAGAGGTGAAAGAAGGTTTAAGCTTATTAGAAGCTGGGGAAGCTTTTGGACTAAATAAAGGCTGAGCAGGAGGAATAGACTCTGTCTAAATCCAAATGGAATCCAGTTTTTGGCTCTTAAGAAAAGGTTATGAAAGTTTTTCAACTGGAACAGGGGAGAAACTTGATAGGTTTGGAAGGACATGCAGCTCAAAATGATGCATGCTGTGGAAATGGAATCGGCAGAATGCTTTAGTCTTGAAGCGTCAGTAGGATGGAAGTTCAGAAGGGAAATTGCAAAGAGGAAAACTCGACAGTAAGTCCCCATCTAAGCATAGCATGCAAAACGAAGCAACCAGATGAAGACCTGTAGCAGTCAAAGACGTGTATAAACTATTTGAACTGCAACGTCTATTTGTAATGAACTTGTTGCCATGCTAGGGTGTCTCATGAACCTGTTGAGACCATGCAGCAATGAGAGTACAGCTTATAGGAAAGGCAGAGTGGGCTCTGCTGGTGTAAGAGTGGGCTGTAGGGACGGAGAGCTGAGTGTCAAGTGAGGTAAGTTACCTGCAGCACGGAAACCTTACGGGTTGGGATGCCATGCCTAAATAGGCAGGGTGAAGTATTAGCTCCGACTGTGTGAAACTTGGAGCCTGTAAAGGCTGCAAGAGCAGAATGTGCTGTAAAAATGAGAGGTTTCATTTATCCCCCTGTTGACAAGGTATGTATCACAGGGAGGCACGGTGCGTGAGTTTTTAGGACTCGTGAATGCCTTTTGCCTGAAGCAATGAGCCAGAAAAAGGAGAAACAATTCTTACACCCTTGGGGGCTCTAAGAAATGTAACTGTTGTAAAATCACTTTGTAATAGTAGCCATAATGTACTCAGATTTAACATCCTCGTAGGAGCAAAAAAGACATAAACAGCATTATCAAGGGCTTCGGGTTTGTTTTTCTAACTTTTAGGAATGGAACTACATAAATATGAGGAGGCTAGTTAGGAAGTACATGGTGCTGTGAAAGGGTAAAAAGCTCACAGCTGGCCTGGAAAACATTTTAGTGGCTCGTGGTAAATGCAGAGCTTGTATTACAGAGATTAAAAAAAAATCCTGATGTAGAAAACTGGCAAAAACAAATAACCCATTATAGGTACAAGTACTTCCTTGCAAAAGGGCAGTTGCGTCCAGATATGGAAAAAAGGTACTGTGGCTAGTTAATCTGTGAGACTGGATGAAGGGATTTTGAGAAGCAGCTTGCTAAAGGCAAAACCCCTAGTCCTCTAAACCCATCAAAATAAGGAAGCCTCTCCGAGCATGCGTAGGGCGGATGGGTGATCCAAGCATAAAAAGGAAGATCGGACCATAGCAGAAAATCGAATCATAGAATCATTAAGGTTGGAAAAGCCCTCTAAGATCATCTAGTCCAACCGCCAACCCAGCCCCACCATGCCTACTGTACCATGTCCTGAAATTAAACTGTCTGTGTTGGTGCTCACTTCAGAGACTTCTCAGGAGACTCCCCAGTGGTGCCTGTCTTTGCAGGGGAATAGTCTGAGGAACTGTCTCAAATTGGAGCATCTGTGGAACAAAATCAGTAGAATAATTGTCAGGACTGGCTGGTATTCACCCGTGTGATTTAAAGGAATTCAAATACAGAATTGCTCACCTGGTCAACCTTAAAACCAGCGGAATGGAAGTGGCAAATAGGACACCAGTTCTTAAGAAGGGTCTGTGAGCCAGTAAATCTGGCTTCTGCATTGTGCACATTGAAAAATGTATGGTATAGCGTTATGGTTCATAGACACCTCTCTAAACGCAGGCTCAGCCATCACACAGGGCCGCTTCTGTAGGGAGAAGTCGGGCTTCAGTTCAGGAGCTGAGTCTGATGGGAGTCAGTGGAAGCCATGGGTAATGGCGATATGCCTAATGTGGCATAAGTACGGTCCTGAAAAGTCAAGGTCCCTTATCAATGACTGTTGAAAACAGGCTGTCATGGGGTAACAGAGAAGGGTTTTACCGCTGTTATTAATTCAGTTACCTGTTATTAAAATACATACTAAATTTTCTTTTTGCTTTTGGGGGAAAAAAAAGATAACCAGCTCTGCTTACAGAGAGAAAATGCTCAAACTGTAAAGGACAGGTTTTATTTTTAATGGTATCACTTGATAACAAACCAAAACGACTTTAGGAAGCGTGGGTAAGAACTGGCACTTGGCGGGAGATTGGGTGTTCAGAATTGCTGCGTTGTGCTTAGAACTGCCGAACCACTCGGGCATGCTCTGCCAGAGTCTTTAAACAATTAGTGGGGCAAGAGTAAATCACGGTTTAAAAATAAAGTCCAGCTGCCTTTTGACTCTAGGATCATATATATCATCGAAACTGTGAAAATAATGTTGAAGTCCAGTGCTAGGTTGGATTTCACAGCGCTAATGAACAGCTCTTTCTGACTACAATAACCTCAGTGTGATGGTGAATAGGTCTTTTTCGGAGGAGTTCTCTTAAGCCCTTTTTATAGACGGGCAGTAGCTGGAATATGAAATTAAGACACTACTCTAACAATGAAAGGCTGAAACGAAGTTTTTAAAAAAATCAAAAAATAGCTAGACGAATTTCAGTGTCGTAGTGTGCCTGCAAGACAGCCTCCCATCGCCTGCTTAATTCCTTCATCGCGTGAGTGATGGAGAGGCTGAACCAGTGAGATGTTTGCAGAGTGCCATGGAGCTATACGTTACCCTTGGCTTTTAATGTAGGAGCTCAAGCTGAAGAAGCTTGGTCTTTTAGCAAAACTAACAGTCCTCCCAAAGCGTTTTTTTGTGTTGACTTCAGATTATTGTTTTGTATGTATGATGTAGGCACTTTGATATTTGAGACTTTGTCTAGTTATAAACACGCTGTTAATTATAAACACGTTATTACCTTTTCTGATCATAAACGTGACCTATTTCTGAAAGCACCACCTGGAAGAGCAAGAAACAAGGTCAGGAAAAGAAAGGATTTCATTAGCTGTCAAATATAATTTCATATTCTGATTTAAGTGAGCAGAATTATCTAAACCAGGCACAGTAATATTTTCTGAAAAACAAGTTAATTTTACAGAAGATTGTAGACATTACTGAAAAATGGAAACTCAAAAGGTTGGCTATGAATCGTTTGCTTGTACATGGTGTATGCTCATTTGCTAGGAGTTTTATGTTAGATCTAATGTTCTGTCTCTAAATTCTGGTCCTCTTGATTTAGGAAAAAAGTTCATGTTTAATTCAGCTGCAGTAGTGGAAAGAATAATTTAGAGAAATGTAATAGAAACCTGCTAAAATATGCATTCTTCAAGTCAACCTTCCATTTTTGGGTTAATTTTAGTTGTGCAAATGCACTCATGTTAAAAGATTTTAAGAGATCTTAAGTGTATTGACACTGATTAAGCATCACTTTTAAAAATCAGAATGAACTGCAACTCGAAGGCAGCTGAGATGCATAATTCAGTGGTTAAAAACCCCACATGATGTGCTAGAGGAAGTGGCGCTTCCTTACAATGTGCCATTAATGTAGATGACCCTTGTTTCTCGTCTGTGGGTTTTTTTTTCCCCGTCTCCAGGATGGGCGATCCTCCTACTCTTTACTTTGTAACTTTAATAAGGGAAGATTTTCTTGAGAGTTTTCATTTCACCTTTAGTTGCTCTGGTTCTGTCCTTCCAGATATCCAAACACAGCCTGTGAACTGCTGACCTCGGATGTGCCGCAGATCAATGACAAGCTAGGAGGGGATGAAACTCTGCTGAACATCCTCTATGACTTCTTGGATCACGAGCCTCCTTTGAACCCTTTGCTTGCCAGTTTCTTCAGTAAGACTATTGGGAATCTCATTGCAAGAAAAACGGAACAGGTAGTGATTAGATTTGTCCTGATACGTAAGCACAAATTAATTGACTAACGTTCGTGTTGTATGGCAGTATCATTGCTACCCTTGCGATCTCATTGTATTCTTAGAGTTGAAAAATAGTTCGCTATACTCTTCAAGATCGGAGTTGAAGTGTAGGCTTTGAAAAAGTTCTTTGGATTCCTCACTTGAGGGAGTTGCTAGCTCATTTAGACACCTTTGCATAGTTTTGGTTTCAGATCTGCAGTAGCTGGGATATTCCTGTGCCACAGCTAAAGCTTTATTTTTCATGCAAAGGCATATTGATGCATCCTTTGATCGTTGCCCAGAATCATCTCGTTACGTAAACAACGCCTCAGTCTCATGCCTATAAAAGGGGTGCTGGAAACACGAGCTGAACAGTGTTTTAGGAATACATGTGTTCCAATTCAGAATTGATTTTTTTTTAAATGAAGGCTGTCAGAGAGCCTTAGCGGAATGAAAAATTCTCCAGCTTTCCCAGTTTCTTGACGCTCTTATTTCTGTGGGCTTGGGTTTCTTTGTGGCATAGAGGAAAGAAAAGATAGCTAAAAAAATTTGATTTAGTATTGCCTTGAAACGAGAAAGTTATTCTCTTTCTCTGGATAATTTCTCAACCTAGTGGCCATTTTGCATCAAGATTGGTTGTTGAGACAAGAAGGTGAAGTATAGGAAGTTCTGTGTGCCTTGTCTGTGTGTTGTACTAGCAACTGATGATGACACTTTTATTTTTAGGTGATTGCATTTTTAAGGAAAAAAGACAAATTTATTAGCCTGGTGCTAAAGCATATAGATACATCAGCAATGATGGACCTCCTGCTTCGTCTAATCAGCTGTGTGGAGCCCGCGACTCTACGGCAGGAAGTGCTGAATGTGAGAATCCACTGCTTTTTTTCTTTACAAGATTGGGAAGAAGGGTTTTTGTTTGTTTGTGTCTTAAAGAAATAGAATTCTTTTTGTCATTTGTTATGAGAGCGCATCCACTCTTCTGAAAACTATTTTTCTTAGTGCTAGAGTCTGTACGTCGGTTACTCTGGGTACTTCAGCCTGTTTGTGGCTTGCACGGCAGAGCAAGCCTGGTTCAGTCACTGGCAGTAAAGGATTTTCAACTCATTTTTCCATATAGCAACTACTATTTACTCTAGCTGTTTTTGCTGTAGAGCTTTGACAAAGGAAATTTGTAATCTTTCCCAGTGTTTGGAATTTTAGACCTATCCTTTGGGACAGTAGTTTGTTTAATTCCTCACAGTTCAAGGGTGTATGTGGTTTTTGGAGATGATATCTCGTGCCTCCTCCTTCCCCCTCCTCTTTAATAGGCAGCCTTATAAAATATCCCATTGAGATGCTTGGTTTGCTTTACAGGTAGGACAAGTTTTTCTCCCTTCATAGCCCAGTCTGGGTGAGGCTGCATCAGCCCACCTTTAGTGGGCAGATGTGCAGGATTGGAGGGGAAAAACCCTGCTTTAGCTCCCTCCCAGTAAACAAGAAGAGCAGTGTGCCATGTGGGAAACCGTACTCGAGTCATTGAAGCTCACACCAGGATTTATAAGTTTGGCAAACTCCAGAGCATTGACCACACCGTAGCTGAGCAGGTAAATGTTCTTTGCAGAGACTCACAACAGATGATTGTCATTGCTCGATTCCTCCTCTCAGCCTTACGGTGCCTTGTGCAGTACACACGCTGTTACGGAGAAGGAAAAAAATACAGGCACAAATCGATCCCTACAGACTTGTGTGGGCATTCACCCGTGAAATGAAGTCTACGTTTTTTAAGAGGAAAGTGAGCAATTCAGTTGGTTAGACATCAAATAGTAATACCAAGAAAGGAGATGGGAGGAAAAAGCCTTCAAGAGATGGAGTGACAGAGGATAATAACGGTGGAGGATTCACTGGAAGAGAAAGCAGCTTTGCAGAAAAGGTCCAACCACGTCCCAGGCTGTGATGGCCTGAGGGCAGCCAGAGGGGTGAGGGCAGGGATTGCTGCCCTCTGCTCAGCAGTGGTGAGACCCGTCAAGATACCGTGGCCAGGCTGGGCTCACCAGTGCAGGACAGACATTGCAGTAGCGCGGCGTAATATCATTACCAAGATAAATGCAATTATTTTTTCTTCTGATGTTAAAATGGCATTTTAACTGAGTAGTGTTTCTCCTGGATGGATGGCTTCAATCCAGGAAACTTCCAAATATCCAGGCTTCCAAATATTAACCATACACAAACAGGCAGATCTGGATGGGATATATTTTAACCCCATCCTATCAGGTTAATTCTACCTGTTAAAGATTTCACACAGTCAAAAAAAAAAAGAAAACAAAGTGAAGATACTAGGTGGCACTGGAGGTGCTCCTGAAGGTTTTTTTCCCACATAGTCTTGATATAAGTTTTATCCCCAAGCTTTAAAAATCTGATGGCTCAAGGACTTCTCAGAAAAACAGAAAGCAGTAGCAATATTGAAATTCGGGATTGAATGTTTAGAGAAGCCACGTATCAGCAATTTTGGCAATATAGTCAGAAACTTAAGTCTGTAGAAAAGTTAAACTGCAATCTTGATTTTTGGTAGGTATTAGAAATAAAAGTTACACTTCATGGACTGCTTTAGCTTGTCATCATGTCAGGAAAAAATACTGTTTGTCAGCTAGTAGCTAGAATGGATGTGAATGGTTTGCTGTCTCAAAGTCTTCATGTTTCTTTGGGATGCTGGACGCCTCGGAGAGGTATCAGGCTCTTTTGAGTTTTAGCAAGAGGAAAAGTGTTATTATTAATTTTTTCAGCAGCTGATACGGCTGCAGTTGGCTGATCTTCCCGGGTTCTCTCTCCTGCTTAGCCACTCTTCTCCCACTCCTTACTGTTGAAATTCAGGAGAACGTGGTCCATCGCGCAGTGTATTAGATGGTAACCATAAGGCCGTGCACCCATAATCAAACAGCACAGTGGAGTCCATCTGTCTTGTGATCTGGATCTGAGCTTTTCATCGTTCATCATTTCATCCGTGCACTTTTTCATCTGTGTTCATTTAATTAACTTCTTAGATATTGTGTCTTGTAAACTCCCGTGTGTTGTCATCTTCCGCTAAACGCTTTCCAGCTGATTGATTGCTCTATCCATAAGTTGAGCCTCCATGCAAACGTCATTCCCTAACAGCACTCTATGTTTACAGTATGTCTTTAAATGCCATATTCGGGTTTTTTTCCCCTATCTGCACATCTTCCTCCATGCAGTAGCTGGTGTTTTGGATAGACGTCCTGTGCCATAGATTTTTGGCTAGCTGTTTGCTTTTGTAGCACGGTGACAGCAATTAAACTTAGTATTTTAAGGTTTCCCTAGTATTGATGTACTCTGCTACTGGACGGTATCTAAGGAGGTCTAACATTACATCAGGGTCTCCAGGTTACGCTCCAGCTACTTCCCAAGTAGAATATGAATGCTATCTGAACAACAAAATGCCTTCTACATTGTGTTTGTGTGACTTAGCAAAAGTCAAAAACTTTGCTGTCCAACTAAAGTTTGAGAAACAGCATTTTTCACTAGAAAGTGCTGCTGCCGAGGGTACATCACTTACGGGTGTGAAAAGACCGCTTTTCCACTTGACATTGCTATGCTGGCAAAATCCTTCTGTGAGCTTCAGTTGATTCATCATATGTTTCTTGCTGTCTGGAGAGGTAGTGTTTTACAGTGTCAGATTTATGAAGATGATATCTTAAGTTTTATGTTAAACAAAACTATATTCTGCATAACAAGTCCCACAGCACCTCTCCATAGGGGTTTGATGTCCACATTGTCGCTTGGACTTGGTAAGTCAGAGACTCCCTGATGATTGCACAAAAGTCTAATTCTCTGGCCTTCCATTTAGAGCTCTGTAGGCTGTGATAGCTGGACAGTGCTGGCGGCTCCGTTCTCTGTTCTGTTTTCTACTGAATGGACCTTCTGAAGTGTGTGCTTGGAGTTGCCTTGTCCACCCCTTGCTCAGGTGATGTTAGCCAGGGTGGAGGTTCTCACTGTCCTACTGCAAGCGTTTGACTTCCAGTGCCGAGGGAAGCTGGGCCAGCAATTCCACGAGCGCTCTAAGTTGGCATTGCCCCAGAAAGAGGCAGTCCTGCTTTTGCCTTCTTACTGCTTGTTCTGCCCATCCAGCTCCTCTTGACTCTTTGCCAGCTGGAGTGTTCATGTGGTTGTAAGGCGACGTGGACTTAGGGAATTGATGCAACTGAAAACACCTCTCTTTTATTTGTATTTTTTGCCAGGATTGTTTTCAGCCAGCTCAATTCCTTGGTTTGGGCTGTTTTTTGTTTTGTTTTTTTGCATGGACTTGTGCAATGATAAGGGAGGAGAGAGGAGCAGAAGATAAGTGGACAATTATGAGCAGAGGGAAGGTGGCAGTGCCATTTTATATGTTCTTAAGCTGTTTGCAGAACTACCGTTTGTGGTGTTTTTTCCTTTTCCTTGATCTGTAGTCGAGGGCCTACAGTTAACATGAAAATATGATAATTCTTTATCCATTTCCTTCTGTTCATGCATGACAGAGGAATGCTTTGTTCTTGTAGCTCGGATTTTGTTGTTTTGGAGAGCTGTGCCATCAGGAAAAAACCTGGCTAGTGCATGCTGTTCCTCCGTGCTTCTGTCCTGAGTTTGACAGAAGCACCACTGTACACGGAAACCTCCAGGTTCGGTAGCCCATGGGGAGGTGCGATGTAAGTGAAATAATCTGTTGACTACGTTGCATCTTTACAGCACATCTGTCTCCTCCCTCTTTCTGGACTCTCACAATTGAAAATACTAGGAGAGTCTTCATCAGAAACCTCTAAGGAGGTCCTTCCAGCAGGCTTGTCTTTCAGGCACCTACACTTTGATATCCTTGGACAAATCTGCCATCGTACAGATGGATGACAGCACATTCTCTTTGATCGGTGTCATTTGATCCTGGAATGTCTCTGTGGATTTGTGAAAGAAATAATACTGACTTTAAATAATTCCCTTCTTGTGCAGCAAGAAAGCTCAAATATGGGTTGCTTCTTGAAGCAAGATAAATGGCATCAAAGAAGTCTGTCCTCTGTCTGTGTGTTATTAGTATAAAATCTTACCTAGAAAAATATGGAGAGGCACAGTTGCTGTGATAAGACTCCACATCTGATTTTGCTGGCAAGTACTGGGAATTTATGTGAAGCGATCCAGTTGTTGTGGATATCTCTTCTGCACTTCATCTTCTCATGCTTGTCTTAGTGACAAAAAGTACAGCTTCTGTTGTATAATCTTCACTGAGGAGACTTAGCCTGTCCTCCTGATTCGGGTCTGGAGGAGAAAACCTGCTATGGCTCAGCTGGAGCACAGTGAGTCACTGGGATCTCGCCGCAAAACCCAACCTTTGGGCAGCGTAACCACTCTGCAGAGTGGGTTACACCATTCGACATACCTGACGCGGTTTCCTTGGTAATCAGGAGAATGTCATCCCTGTTACTCTTAAGAGAAATCTGCTTGTCCTGGCTGATCCGTCTCTTCTCCCTGGGTACCGGTGAAGAGTGCCCACGCGTGGCCCAGGGCTTCTGCAGAAACCCCTCGCAAGCTCAGTACCTCTGTGGTTGAACTGATCTTCTAGTTTTCACTGCTTGTAGCCAGGGTATCATGTACCCTTTTTGTCAGTCTAACGTGGATAGAATCACAGAATCACAGAATCGTTTGGTTGGAAAAGACCTTTAAGATCATTGAGTCCAACCGTACCTGTCCACTACTAAACCATGTCCCCAAGCGCCTCGTCTGCCCGGCTTTTAAATACCTCCAGGGATGGGGACTCCACCACTGCCCTGGGCAGCCTGTTCCAGTGCTTGACAACCCTCTCCGTGAAGAAGTTTTTCCTAATATCTAATCTAAAAAATAGTGATCATAGCACAGAAAAAAACCCTCCTGCACGTTGTCCTGCTTTTCACTGTTGCTTTCATGGGTAACAAACTGCAAGAATAAAAAGGGTGTATTCTTCCTGCTGTCTTTACCCTACAGAAACGGTAGCTCCCAGCGCTAGATTAGAGTAACGCAGGTATCTTTCTCTTGTAACGCAAATTGTCCTACTGCAAGATCAGTCCTCAGCTGAGGAGAGGTTAATGTCAGTACTTCGGTCAAGTGGCTACTGATGTTGTGATCCTTGAAAGATCAGGCAGCTTGTCTGTTGATTGTAGCAGTCCCTTTTTTGACTGCCATCTTAAATAATAAGGCATGAACTTTCTTTTGCTGTGGTTGGTAAGGAGTATCCAAGCCAAAGTCACACTGTGATTGGGTATATTTTCAGCATGTTCAAAGTTTTGTTGAAGTCCTAATATAACAGACTTTTTTAAGCATTGACTCTGCAAGACCTCTCATTCGTAGCATAATGCAAGTTGGAAGGCCCCCAGGAGGGTCCAGTTGCCTCTGCAGAGCAGGTCCCATTGAAGTAGATCGCTCAAGGCCTTATCCAGATGAGTGTTCAGTGTCTCCAGGAGTGGAGATCTGCCTGGGCCCTCTTCCAGTGTTTGATCACCCTCAAGTGGAGATTTTTTTCCCTACTATCTGGTTGGAATTTCCCTTGTTGCATCTCGTGCCTCTCATCACGGCACCTCCGAGAGCATCCTGGCTCCATTGTCTCTCCCCACCCCACTAAACAGTCACAGACCACAGTAGGGTCTCCCCTTCGCCTTCTCCTCTCCAGGCTGAGCAAACCCCACGCAGCCTCTCCTCTGACCTCACGTGCTCCAGCCCTGACCATCTCAGCGGCCTCCATGGGACCTGCTGCACTATTGCAATGTCTATCCTGTGCTGGTGAGCCCCAGCCTGGCCCCAGTATCTTGATGGGTCTCACTGGTGCTGAACGGAGGGGAGCAATCTCTGCTGTCATGCTGTTGGCTGCCCTCGGGCCGTCACAGCCGGGGATGTGGTTGGGCCGCCTTTGCTGCAGGGGTACAACGCTGACTCCTGGTGTAATAGGACCACTAAGGGCCCTCTCGGCCTTTTCCACAAGCCGTTCCTGGCTGAGTGACTCCCACCCTGTCCTGCTGCGTGGGGTTATTCCATCCCCCAGCAGGACTTTGCATTTTGCCTTTTTTGAACTTCTGAGGTTCTCCCCAGGCCTTTTCTCCAGCTTGTCTAGGTTCCTCCCCTCCTGCAATCAGCTGCTGCCCCCCAATGTGGTGTTGTTCACGAACTTGCTATGGGTGCGTTTTTTCCCATTTTCCAAGTCTTTAATGAGAACACTTAGCAGTACTGGTCGCCAGTATTGACTCATTTTTTTACTGGTAACGTCTGCTGTTAGGCCAGCCTGGTCCTTGAGCCTAGCAGCAGGTTATGTGGGATGGAAGTCGTCGCAGAGAAAGATAAGAGTTAGTACTTGAGCAAAACGCTCCATCCCGGTGTGCAGAAAGTCAAGCAGGCGTGGGAGAAGGTCTGCGTGGGGGAGCAGGGCACTCCTGCCTGAGCTCGCCCACGCACAGGCAGTGCTGAGATGGTGGAGTGGGGATGGAGCACCCAGGAGCGGCAGTGAGAGGCTGCCCGAGCAGGCAGGGATGTTGTTAGGAAAGCCAAAGCTCAGCCAGAGTTGAACCTGGCAAAGGATGTGATGGGCAGCACAGGGACTTCTCCAGGGCTTCACCCTAGCAGGGCCCTGTGGGTACTGGTGATAGATCCGAGATGTCCCTTGGCAGTGGTATCGGTGCACACGTGGCGTCAGGAGGAAGGAGTGGTTGTCCAAGGGCTGGATGAGCCTCTGCAGTCTCCCCACACACTGAGGGAGTCAGAGGTGCTGGTGAGCAGCGTGCTTGTCGGAACAGCAAATCTGGCTGGTGAGTGGGTTCTTCGTTCCCTGCAGAAGGGAGTCTCCAGCCACGCTCATCTGCCACCTCCTCTTTCGTTGGTGCGAGTTTCAGGCTCGGGTGGCTCTGATGACTCCCTTGAGGAAACCTGTTCCTCCTCACCTGTTACGCCAAGCCATTCCGCCTGTTCTGTAAGTGCACATCTCCTGGTGGTGAAAGAGCTGTTCTCATGCTGCCAGCTGCCACCCACGCCCGCCTTGGGAGTCTCCATCCTCTAGGTCCTGTGTAGTCTCTGGCTATCCCTTCTACCATGCAAAATTAGGGTCTAGAAAACCCTGACTTCCCATGGTCTCTGCAAAAAAATCCCCTGTTGAAATTCTGTTCATCCAGAATATAATACTACATTGTCTTCTCACCTCTGCCCATAGCTCCTGTCACCTGGCAGCACAGCACCTTCATGGGAGTGCATCTGCTGTGGGTGAAGACCATTTTGCCCAGCAAGGAGAAGCACCAGGCCCTCCCTGCAGCCTGGGACCTGGCTGGCCGTGCCCTCTCTCAGGAGCTCCAAGGGGTTGAGGCCTGCTACGTGCCAGATTTAGTTTCCCCAGCTGGTGGTGGGGGACCGTGCCCAGTTGCATGTCACCACTGAGGTTGCAGTCCCATGCAGCCTCGAGCAGCACCTCCACACCCCCTTCCATGCCCACTGGCTCATTAACTGCCAAGTCCCAGTTTGCCTGGACCAGTTTGCCATGTCCCGCTGGTCCTACGGTGCCTGAGCATACGTGATGCAGGTGCTTCCCAGCAGCAGTTGGGCCGAAGCCCAACGCTCCCTGATCAGGAGGCGGCAAAGAGGAGCCTGGTTTGTTTGCAGACAACAAACAACTGCTACATCAACCGCCTCCTGCTCGCTGGCCCTGCGTCTTGCAGTCCTCCTGTAGAATAATTCAAGTTGCACATATGTGCAGGTTTTCTGTCCGTGAATTCCCTACAAGCGTGTCATTTATCGGCCAGAGTAAACACGCTGCTGAGCTGCGTGTGGGCAGAGGAGTTTGTGTTTCAGGTGTGACTCTTTTAAGGGAGATGCTGAGGGTAACGCTGTTGTACTTTGGTCCAGGTAGGTAAGTCCTGCGAGTGTCACAGCTTTCCTCTGAGGAGTCAATTACAGAGTCTTCCTTTTCTTGTGAATGTCAAAGTCCATCTCTTCAACAACAGCCTCAAGACAGAGGAGTTGATCTCTTCCAGGTTTACTGGGTGCTTCTTAATTCACCAAGTTTTGGTGTTGCTCTTCTGATCTTAACAGATTATTTCAGGTGTCGTTTTTTTTTTTCCTTTTAAATTTCATTTTCTGCATCCCGCAGTTCCCAGGAACAGTCATTCCTTTGTTCAGATGCATGATCATGCTTCTCTCCCTTCAGTTCTTCTCTCCATGGCCATCCAACTCCCCCCAGAGCCCATTATTATGGCAGTCCGGGCAAGAAGAGCAAACCTCCTTACCCTTGCTTATCGTGTAACTCCCAACTTTAATTACCAAGGCCCACAGGCTCAGCCGCTGTGGGGCTTGAGGGAGGTTGTTGATACAGAACAAAGCTGAAGCTACAGGGGAGGGCTGGGATTTAACTTGCTGTGCTCTGCAAGGGAAAGAAAATACATTTGGTGCAGGAGTGTTAATAAGTAGTTTTCCTCTGGGCTGTGGAAGTCGTAAGAGTAGATGGAACTTCGATAGGTAAAAATGCCTCTGCTGACACAGATTGGCAGGTAGGTTCTGCACGAAGCAACAAACAGGCTGGAATACCCACTGTACCATACCTCTGGAGCCTCGTATTTGAAGAAAGGAAACTTGCAGGTAAAAATTGATATGAGGTTTGGGTTTTTTTTTTTTTTTAATTGAAGTTGTGCAATGCGTTAATACTGTGGGAATACCCACAGATTGCAGCCAAAATGTGAGCTCGTAATCATGGTGCTGTGCAGGCATGGGGTGTGGAACTGGTGGTGCAAAATGAAACATGCAGATATAGCACAGAGGGAGGGAGAGGAGGGATGGGTGATTTTATTGTTACAGAGGCATAATTGATAGATTTGAGCAGCTGGTTTTTAGAAGATATAAATGAGGAGAATTTCATTAATCTTGATGAAGCTGTTTTGGTAGATTGCCAGTTGACAGCTACCTGAGCTGTCGTCAGAAGACCGAGTCTTAGGATTTGAAAGAAGGGTTTCAGTAGTCATAGCCAAGCACAGGGAGATGAGAGAAGGTGCTTGCAGACTAAATGGGCACAGAGGGAATGGACACTTGCTTTGTTAGGGGAACGGAGGTGGCAAGGCTGATGTATTAAAACACAGCAGGGATCAACTCTGCTGTGATGGTCTTGATAATTTTGATGCTGGGAAGCTAGAAACCAGTGGAAGAATCTGAAGAGAGAGGTTGGTGGAGAGACTGGTGGGGAAAAATGTCTTGGGAACCCAGTTTTTGGAATTTTGGGGTAAACTGGATGTTGGGAAGAAGAAATTACAGAAACCAGACCTGAAAACATGGTCTTGAATTAAATACTTGGTTTCCCAGCTGTATGCTGGGAAGAGTTTTGGACAAGATTAGTATTTTTGCAATAATAAGGGATACCAGAAAGGAGACGAAGTCAGATATTTCAGACTTAGTAGGAAAACAGCAGTATTATTCATGGGAGAAGTCACGAAAAACGGTCATCTGGAATTTTTGTTTTAAGTCAGACGTACATCATACTCAAGATGGCATTGGAGAGGAGAGGATGAGATCTGTAGGAGGGTTATTAGAGCAAAGCTGGTAAAGAGTTAACGTAAGGATTATAGTTGAAGTCCTCTGAACAGATAACATAAAAATGAGTGTTCAAGGGGAGAAGATATGCACAGAGCCTTCTTATAAAGAAGTGGAAGGCAGGAGACTGTTCATTTTCTCCATGACTCATCTCAAGAGTGGTAGAAGATTGTATCATTGCAGAAACCTCCAAAGTCTTTTTCCTTTTAATTAATGTTTGGTCAGTCATTTCAAAAGCAACTGAGAACACATTAGTTTGACTGATTAGTTTGATTAATGTTAGACATCCGGCAATTTGCCTGGGATGAAGACCGTAGAAACTTGATTGAAAATGGATGGGTGGAAATGAGACGTCGAGCTTGCAGTGAAGCTGGGAAGGGCGAAACTGGAACGTATCATTTGCAGATGGCATACTTGGTTTGCATGCCGTCAGGAGAGGGAGATAAGGTGATAGCTTGCACTAGGGAAGGGAAATAGTCTGAAGTTGGCATAGAAGAAGGAGACGAGGTATAACAGCAGCGTTGCTTGTCATCTCGAAGTCTGAGAAATTACTGAGTGTGAACAGTAGTATGACTGCAAGAACAGGAAATGGTAGGAGAAGAACATGTTGATAGTTACGCTAATGCTGCTTCAGGTGAGATAGTACTTACGATTGATCTGTCCCGTGTTTTCCAAAGGTATTTGGGTTTTTAGTTCCGTGGGCAGGGCGCTCATACTGATGCAAATTAAAATGCATCTCTGTCTGTGCCTAGGGGAGTTGTGTATGGCCTGTGGCTTTGATTATGAAGTAGAAGGAAAGGGCTTTCCCTTCTTGAAAAGCCTGTGTTATGCAAAGCTTCTGGAAGATCCTCTTGTTTTGAATTCTGTGATGCCAAACAAGGATTTTCTTTTCCCCTTCTTTTCCCTCCAGTGGCTTAATGAAGCAAAAATTATTCAGAGACTTGTGGAACTGATCCATTCAAGCCAGGATGAGGATGTGAGTATGACAAGACTAAGCTTTGTCTTGGGGGGTAGTGGGTCCTGTAAGGTCCAGAAGAATCTGCCTCTGTCTCTTTGATAATGCCCGGGTGACTTACGGAAGGAGATAATGAGGGATGGCCTGTATGGGTGGACATCCTGTCCTCTGGTTGCCAAACTCAACACCAAAATGTTTTGTTGTATTTTCAGTCTGGTTTGGACTTATTTTGCTACCAATTTCTTAGTTCATTCTGCTGCTGCATCAGTTTGTCTCAGTATTTACAGTCAGTGGTAACTTGATTTTAAGTAGGAACCTGCTATTTGAAAGAATCTGTTGAAAAACTTCTTAAATTAACCAGTTCACTGTAATTTTCAGTTCTTTTTAGGCCGTAAGTAGGTAGGTATTCGGATATAAAACCCGCAAGATGCAATTCTCTGAGCCCAGGAACATGCTGACTATTAAATTATACAAGTGGTCTCTTTTTGTTTCCCCCTTTTTTTTTCTCTTTCAATAATTTTCACAAAACATCCGAGCCAGGAGCTCTAGGTCTGGATTTCAGTTTCCTACGCTATCGTTTCACGTTTGGGTGTTGACTGCCGTCCCTGGTGCCGAGCAGGAAAACCAGGAGGAGCGTGCTGCGCTCTGGCTGGCCTGCTTGGACTCAGAGGGGGATGGGGCACTTCTTACCAGGTTCCTGCGAGTGCCAGCAGCAAAGCGAACGGGACGGCACTGGATTCTTTTGGGGTAGAGTTAATGCTGGCAATATGATTCCCTCATCACAGCAAAAATTGCCCCTTCTGAGAGAAAAAATGGGAAGTAAGATGCTGATTTGTATGCCTTCAGCAGTGCTGTCTTACGGGTGAATGCTAAATTACGGCATAAGATCTTAAACGTACAGTGCCTACAGAGAGTCTTTGATTGATAGTCAGAATGAGACGATTAATTTATCAAAATACTACTTTAAAAGCCTTTTAATACATAGTAATTAAATTGTAAAGGGTTTTATCAAGCCATTTATTTTTCTTCATGCAGGAAACCTCCTGAGTAGTGAGAAGTAAGAATGAAATACTTGTGTTTGAAATTCTCAAGTTAACACACTTGGTTAGAAAGATAAAAAAAGAATCCTCACTTTCTGAAATCTTTAATTGCATTTAATTGTTAGATTCAGGAAGACCTCTTTGAGTTTAAAATCTGTTAATGTTTCTAATAATTCGCATCAACATTATATTTAACAGATGAATAATCTAGAGCACGGTAGCGCTTGTTCTGAAAAATTCATTTATTCAGTTTCTCGCATTCCCAGCTATGTTAAATTTTCTCTGACAGCCAGAGTGAGCCAAGTTAAGACGTTAGCACTGAAATGTGCTCTGTGTCATTGTTTACAGAGGCAATCAAATGCTTCCCAGACCCTGTGTGATATCATAAGATTGAGCAGAGACCAGAGCAATCAACTCCAGGATATACCTGAGCCTGATCCACTTCTCACAGCACTGGAATCGTAAGTACTCGTCAGAGGACTGTTCCGAAACTAATTGCTACTGATATTGTCACTTGCTGATGGCTCTCTAGAGACACACACTGTGCATGTCAAACCTTTGCTTAACTTTTGACATTTGTGCCAGCCATTTAATACTGCTTTTAAATTGTAGCATCACTTAACCACCTCTGAGATTTCTGGGGTTCGTAGCTCTGTCTGAAGGCAGGAGATGGGGGTTAGTGATCCCCAAAGCTCAGTCTAATTGAAGACAAGGCAATACTTGTGAGTGTGTTAAAACGCTCATAGGGAATTTGGAGAAAGGTGAACTGCAATGGCAATAGTTGAGGGAGATTCCACAAAGACAAATCTTAAAATTCCCATGTTGACGCTGTTCCTTGGTGCCACGTGTGACTTTAGGTGCAAGGCTTCAGTCATACTTGGCCAGTCAGTGGCTCTTATTCCCCGCTGGTAAGCGTGTTGCACCATACAGACGGATTTCAGATCATCACGTTGCTGTTCTTCAAAATTGGGACAACAGAAGGAGTTCTCTCATCATAGTAGCTCGTACGTCACCCCGCACTTTGTACAGGGCACTATCAGTTTGCCTTCCAACCTTTGCTGAGGTCTCCTTACAAGCTCTGAGTGTCCTCTGGCATGCTATTTTTGGCTCCTGAGTCAAATAGGAGTTGTAGATTTCTTAACTTAATGTGAACCTTGGGTTGCATGCTCTTCCACAGTGATAAGGTGATGCTGAGATACTGCCTGATACATCTCACCAAAGATTGCCTGCCTGCCTGTTACTTAGACTGAATCATTGATCTCCTTGGTTTTATTCTCCAAATTTGGTTGAACCCTGAAAGAAGTAAGCCTACGCACTTTAAATACCTCCCTAGCCCTCCCTCATCGTTCAGAAAGTCATTCCATTTATTTGTGGTGTTAGGGCTAGACGGTGACGATTCAGATCTCCTCTCCCTCTCTCCCATCCCTGTGGATCCCTTAATACATTAGAGTCAGTGTCAGCTACTTCTTTCTCCTCAAAGTCCTGTCACCTGCGACCATCACGAGCTCTCATCATGTCTCAGAAACATTGCGCAATGCTTTAATTAGAGATGACATGTCACAACGCAGATGCAGAATTGGTTTAATCATTTTCTACCTCTGGTTGATAAACGTTGCAGCCAAGATTTGTAAACAGAGATAGCGTTGTCTTTTATTAGCCCTGGTAGTTTCGCTGGAGAAGTAGAAAAGCTGTTTTGGTTCCTAAGTGTTTTGTCATGTTTGCAGGTGATCTTGTATAACTTACTTGAAGGTAGCCTGTCACTAAAATAGTTGTGGGGAGGGGAATCCAGTGACTTCCATCATTTGGAAGCTGCTGGGGTGCGTTGGGTCATTCTAAGGATGTAATTAGTGATAAAACGGCACTCGTGTGTAGTTGGCAAAAGAAGCATTCGTAGTATTTCAGGGGTTTTAAGTTACATTGATAGAAGGTGTTCTCTTGAAAAAAGGAGTTAAGGATGCTGTGACCCCAGCTAGCGGTGCTCAGTACTTCTCAGAACCTGCGGTTGTGTGTCCAGACAACCTGCAGTGAAACTTGGAAGACTTTTTTTCATTTGAAGTTTGTTGTGTTTTTTTTTTTTTTTTTTTTTTTTTTTTTTTTTTAATCCAGAGCTAACTTCTCTAATATTACAGAGGGAATATATTGATAGGAAACTTGCACTTTCAAAGAGTATTTTTATTAGGAGTTATTTCCCAAACAGTGCTGAGAGTGAGTTGTGCACCAGAAAATGTTGATTTTTCAAGTTTAGTCTATTCCCTTGGCGTTGTTTCCTTGCTCTTTACAACGCAGTTTTAAGTGACTCGTGTTAGCATGTTTACCGCTTCAAACCTAAAAACATTTAGTGGAGATTCAACATGACATTAAAACCAGAAAGAGGCTCTTAGGCCTACAGGCGCCATTTTGACAGAAAAGGGATGAAACAAGAGACCTGCAGTGAATAATACAGCATCTATAACTAGGGCTTAAAGTTCCTCTTTGACATGTTTTTGTTGACCCGGAGCTTTCTTAATTTATGTGACATTGCTGTTATTTTCTCCTGATTCTGAACTGGCAGTTCGTACGTGAGTATCGGGGGCATCTCTTGGGGCAGGAGCCGATGTGCGTAGGTGAAAACAGGAGCACTGCCAAGCCGTGGTCTCTGCAGATGTGCGCAGGATCTCCCACGGGCTTGACGTGTAACTGCCCCTGCAAGGAAACGCGCTTTCTTAAATGTTCCGTTCCTTTACTGTGCCTGCAGAAATAAGGCAGACCTGGCCTGTTGTCCCATGCCCTACCATAATAATTTCTTACCAAATAGCACAACGTGGGATTTTCGGTGTAGACTGCATCCCTGATTGTGGAGCCTTCAGCATCTCATCACGTCTCTATCAGTTTTGAGCCCTTTAATGTTTGGAGATGAGCCTCCATCATCATCTCCATTATCTTGGTCGTTTCACCTGGGAAGTCCAGGACCTTTAACGAGCGTTGGGGTTCACTGTGGTGGGAGGTGTGGCGGGCCATGGAAAACACGGTGCTTTCAGACTTTTTTGGTAATTTTAGATCTTCTCAGTAGTTTTAGACTTTCTCGGTAGTTTGGGAGAGGGCTGTGGAACCCTGCTGTGTGGGGGGCAGAAGATTGAGGCTCTGTGACACCAGTGGTAGAATTTAAGCAAGTTTCCTTGATGACACAAAGAATTACACAAAGCTGCAATTTGAAGTTTGGCTCATACTTTACTCGGATGGTCTTTAGCTGCTTCGCTTTCCCTCCCAGTCACCCCCACTTCCCCGGTGTTCTCTGTGTGTACGCTTTGCCTGTTTTCCAGTACAACCTGTACCTTCCGTGAGATAAATAAAGTTTTTGCACTTTCAAAAAGCATTCCTAGAAGTCATTATACCCCTTCACTGTTCAGAAGAAAAAAATATTTTGAACCAAAGCGATCTTTTGCATGACTTACCTTTCTGCTGAAGGTCACGTATCTCATTACTTTCCTTGGCCAGTTTTTCCGAGCGTTACTGGTAACCTTTTTTCATCTTTGGATAACTTTTTTTTTAATCTATGAATCATGAATTAATGAACAGCTAGTGCAGCAAGAAGGAGCCGTGATCAGGGTTACGGAATAAATATCAAATTTAGATTTTCAATAACTGCTGGCCCCGTGCAATAAAAGTGAATTCTGTTAATCACAGTAAACTGTTACTTCTTTTTCCTGACTCTGCCTCTTGTGCTTGTGCTGATGGAGTGTATTTAGATGCTACTTATTAAAATAATTCTCTCTCATGCATTATTCATGTATTTTACATTTTTATATCGTATTTTATTTATACAAATGTAAATGAGATTTTTCCAAATGTTAGAAAATAGTAAAAATTAGGCTGTGAACTTGAGTAATACTGTTTTTAGCTGGACACGTGACTTAGCGAGTCAAGAAGGGCACTTGCTGAGCACGGGGTTTTGCAGAACTGTCGTTAAGAGCCGCAGCGTTAGTGTGGGCGAGGATCTGAATGCAGAGGTGGAAGCAGGCGCTGCTGCAGTCAGGTCGCTGTAGATGAGTGACAGTACCGGCCCAAACCTCGTATTCCTCGCATCTATTATTCATTTAGCGTGGCAAACAGTAGAGAGAGAAGTGGGCTGTTACCTTTGTGCTAATTATTATTCAAATCTAAGGCCGTGCTTGAGTGTCAGAATAGTTTTTAATGCTAGAAAGGACCGGTGCCATTATTCATTCAGACTCCAGCAGTCTTCAGCGCTTCACTTGGTGATCCCTCCACCTGGCCCCGAATCCGTCGGTATTTGGAGGCATCTCGTCTTGGTTTAAGGGCTCAAAGAGATGGTGAATCGATTAAAATATTTCAAGGGGATAATAGCCGAGACTACTAAAAGTGTGTGTATTATTCACAGTTTGCATTTGTTGGCCTCTGTTTCCAGGTCCTGGATCACCGTCTGCCAGTGGCAAATGATAAGGGTCGGCTTCCACTGCTTGTTGTCTGTCTCTGCGATTCTGACGGATGATTTTAGACTGTCAGCTAATAGCTACATATTGTCTTTAATAAATTAAGTTGACTGAGTTAACACTTTGGTTGTCTTCCAGTTTATAACTAAGAGGTATATCCTGTTGGTAAAGGAGAATGACAGCTTGGTTTGGAGTCTTGGTGTTTATAACCAGGTCTTGCCTTAGTGGTGAGTAAGCAAGTTCAGAAACCTGGTGCAGAACCATTCTTGTCATGAGACTTTAGAGAGGAATGTCTTTATTCTTTCTCAAAAAAAAAAAAAAAAGCAGCCTTTTTTTTTTTTTTTTCAGAAAACCCAGAAGTGGATTTTTTTTGTGACTAAAGCAACTGCCAAATATTTCTGATTCTTACACCACTAATGTGTGTGTGTTGATCAACAGGCAGGAATGTGTGGAGCAACTCCTGAAGAATATGTTTGATGGCGAACAGACTGAAAATTGCATAGTGAATGGAACACAAGTTCTTCTAACGTTGCTGGAAACAAGGCGCTCTGGGTAAGTGAGCGCTTTCTGCCCTAGCAAGAACAATTTTAGGAACTCCAGTCTAGTTTTACTTAAGCAAAAAAGGAATTTTTTTGGCCTAGTGTGAAGTGCTGTCTAGAAATGAGTACAAGAAAAGCTGTTGGGTTTTTTTTTTTGATGCGGTAGCTGTACCAGTTGGCAACTGGGCCCTTCTGTGGGCTCTTTTAGTTCTCGCGCGCGTGTATAGCAAAGTCTTGTCTGTAACAGCAGAGATCTTACCGCAGAATGTATGCGGCCTGGGGGAGGAAATGGTACATCATGCATAATCTGTGTGATGATGTACATCTCTATATATGGCTGTATCGTTTTGGGTTTTAAAATTATATCCCCCTTTTATTTCTTTTTATGGAGATAGAGGAGAGAAAAGGCAAAAGAGAGTTCTGGGGAGGAAGTGAGACGTTGAAAATCTCAATTTCTAAAAAAGGAGAAAATAAGGAAGAGCGAAGGAGGTAATGGAAGATGAGGAAGAGGTACTGGAGAGGACAGAAGATGGCACTGGGCAAACGAGCTGCTAGTCCGAAAGTCACGTGCAGTTAGAACTGAACTTGAGACACTGATTCTGCTGCATCTTGTGCCCAGGGTCTCTGCAGAGTTAGGAGTTGGAGGCTTAGGCGTTCCTAGCTAGCCTGTTCCTGCCTTGCTGGAATTACATTTCATTATGGAAAGGAAAGTGTTCCTTTTATGCCTGTGTGAGGCTGCCGTTGGAAGGGGCTGGTAATAGTTGTAATTCACTGCTTGCCGATAAAGAGGTACGATTATGAGCACAGCTACATGGCTGCTCAAGGTTTTCAGCAGTTAGTATATCTATGTACTTCTTTTTGAACACTTGTGGAGGTTTACAGTTTTGAACAAATGTTTATAGTTAACTCTTGCAGATGTAATTTACTTTTCAAACCTTTGGGAAGTTTTAAAACCCAGGAGGCACTTCAGTGGTTTGTCAGCTCTGCAGCCAGCTTATTGTCTGTCTTCCCACTCACCTCCTTCACACTTTTGATTATGCGAATATCGTCTTGTAAATGATCTGTTAATATAGTGTAGTTATGTAAATAAGTTTGGTAGCTGGAAATTACTATTTTTCATATTCATAGTTATTTTTCAAGAGAAAATGACCAACATGTACAGTGTGACTGGAGACCCTTTTAACATTTTGTCAAATCTTACCTGTTCTGCTTTTCTTCTTTACAGAGTGGAAGGACTGATGGACTCATACACTCAGGGATTTGAAAGGTCTTACACTGTCAATAGCAGCATCTTACACGGTATTGAACCAAGGCTAAAGGATTTCCACCAGCTGCTGCTCAGCCCTCCCAAGGTAAAGCAGCTCAGCCTTTCTCAGGAGCAAGTGGCTCCTGGCCTGCGTTTCGGGGTTTCCCTTTCCTTAGACACAGGCTTCCTGGATATTTTCTGAAAGCGCCGTAATGCTGGCACAGGCAAACATCTTTTGAAGAAAAATTCACGCTTAAAGTTTATAATTCGGGTGCTTAGGAACTAGGCAGTAGGAATTTTGAAAGCCGTTGTATTTGAGTAAAACCAAGAAGTAGTGATATGTTGGGGCTGGTGGCTTGTGTAAAGATGGCGAGGGGGTGAAGAGAAACGAACTTCTAGTTAGTGGATATTTTGATTTTAATCTTCCGTTTTGGAAGTACAAGTCTCACAGTGGTCACACGACGCTGTCCTCTGTGTGGGAAAATGGTTTAGGTGGGAAAATGGTTTAGGCTTACCTGCAGAGAATATTTATGAAATGAACTAGTTCTGTTTAGTCAAATCATTGTGCATATACACCAAGGAAATGCTGATCTTTGAGGGTACTCATTATCTCTTTCTCTGACAGAAAACAGCAATCCTAACTACAATTGGTGTCTTGGAGGAGCCACTGGGGAACGCTCGTCTTCACGGATCTCGTCTAATAGCTGCTCTGCTTCACACGAACACTCCCAGTATTAATCAGGAACTATGCAGACTCAGTACCATGAATTTATTACTTGTGAGTAATACAGTGTGACACTGCGAATGGGGAGAGGGGGAATAACTTCCAACTGAGAACGTTTTTGCTTTCCCTTTCATCCGGTCAGTGCAAGGTAGTTTGTTTCATGTGTGCCGGTGTTGGCTTATTTTTCTAATCTGCTGAAAGTAGGAACGTCCATCCTCAGAGTAGCTTTTGTAATACAAATACAGTTGCTAACTATTTTAAACTGAACCTCATGCTTCAAATTTGTTGTTATGGTAGTTTAGTAGTGTGTATGCCAAATAGTCTGGTTATTGAGAAAGCTTGGGCATGTTGTGGCTATCAGCTCTCGTGATACTGAGAGCTGATCTTTTTCTCTAGCTGTGAACAGGGACATGTTCTGAAAACTGCCAATATAACCAGGACAGTCTTTCAGGAAATTATTTTTGTACTTAGAAATTATTTATTTAATATTTTTCTTATGATTAATTCAGCCACAGAATAGATAACATTTATTTTCAGCGTGTCTGTGCTCTGAGCCCTAGCAATGTATGAGAGTACTTCCAGTGTGCTCCGTCTATAGGAAAGTATACGTTACAGCAGAGCAGCAGAGCACATTCAACTGTAAGTGGATCCTGAGGCATATAAGTAACGTTGTTTTAGTGGAATTGCTGATGAAACACCGAGTTGGGCAGTGTTCTAATATCATTCGATTGTTAAGAACAGGAAGCTGTATCTAGAGTGAATTCTTTTGTTTCTCATTTTTTTCCAGGACTTATTTTTTAAATACACATGGAATAACTTTTTGCATTTCCAAGTGGAATTGTCCATAGCAGCTATTCTCTCACACTCTGTGCAAGAGGGAAAAACTACTACTAATGACCTAGAAAGCAAAGAAGAGGTGCTGAATGGAAATGTGGCCACAGAGAACTTAGAGGCTCCAGAAAACAATACTGAGAATATCATGGTTACTCATGTAAGTCTGGTCGTGTCGCCTGAGAATTTTAGACAGATTGATTCAGCCTGAATATGCATTAACAAGAAGGTGGTATGACGAGCTTTTCAAGAGCATGGAGTTTGTTTAAAAGTGTCTAGATAGAACTTGGTTCTGGCAGTTCCGGATGGAAGTGTATTTGCTTTTGTACATTTGTTTTTAGTGTCCAATTACAAAATAAATATACCACCCACCTCATTTAACGGGCTTGTGGATCCATTTTTATTTAATTTTTTTAGTAAAGATGCATATAAACTTTGGACCAAAAAAAAAAAAAACCCACTACAACTAGCTAACTACATTTCAGCTTCTGCACTGTGGCCCTAATGATGAAAATTTTATTGTGTTTGTAAAATGACAGCAATGTTCTTCATTGCTGCTCATGTGAAGCCCAAAAGCTGATGTTTATAGGTATTGCTGTTTTTCCTGGATCCTCTGAGAAAAAAATTGAGAAAGAAGAAACTTGAGCTCTTGGGAAAGATAAGTGCTGAACTTTAAGTTCTTGTTCAGCAGGAGTGAAGGAATGAACACAAGTAACTGTAGTTCAGTACAGACTTCCTAAGGCATGAGTCTTACTTTGGCAAACTTTTGAATGTTCTTCCTATCTCTTTTTTTTTTTTTTCCCTCTAGCTGTTCCAGAAATGCTGCCTAGTGCAAAGGATATTGGATGCCTGGGAAGCCAATGACAAAATACAGTAAGGGATTTTGGGTTCAGAAGGCCCTTGTTCTGGGGCTGCAGGTTTAGAATATTGCCTTGAAATGTTCTTTCAATTATTTGGATAATTTACAATTTAATGGTGTCTAAAATGATTTTGATTTTGCTTGTGATTTGGAATTAGGATTATTTGCATGCTATATGCACCAAGTAGGCATATAATTTGAAAGCATGATTTTTTTTTTTTTAAATGCTTATAATACCTCAACCCAGATACACAGTATGGGTCTTTCTTGCTTTCTCAGGAAATTGCATAGCATATTAATGACATAGAATATTAACTTTTTTCTTTTTCCTCTTTTTTTTAAAATGCATAATTATATTCACCCTAGAGTGAGCAACTGTATGGAAACCGAGGTGGGCAAGCATTTTTGCCCCAGATTTGCCCCACATTTAATAGTCTAACTTTATAAACCACTTGGACTTCATGCTGATTGCAATGATTATAAGAACCAAATAATTACAAAACCCTAAAACATATTAAAGTGAAAGTATTATCTAGGCTTCTGTTTCTTTGTCCATCTAAATGTTTTGGTCCTCCCTCACTATTTTGAGCTCTTTATGGCTTCAAAGTGCTTTGTAGTCCCACTGTAATTATTTTAGGCTTACTGTCAGGCCATAATTGGTGGGTTGGATTTTGGTTTGATTTTTTTGGTTTGGTTTGGTTTTGTTGGGGCTTTTTTGTTTTTTCCCTCTTGCAACCCCTTGGGCTGTTGATAACAAATTTTGCTGGTAGTTGCATTGCACAACTATCATTGTGCACAGTTTTGTAGGTAACAGAAATATCTGTGGTTGCTGCTTAAGAGTTGTCCTAATTAGATAGGAGCTAGAGCTCATATGTGTTTCATGCCAAACGGTTCCAGTCACCACACTGGAAAGAATTTTAACGGCAAGAAAAAAATACCGAGTTCACAGAGAGGTGTCTCAGCTGGTGTGCTTTAAGACGTTTGAGTTTATATGAAGATTATTGTATGCACTCAGTGAGGAGATGGAGTCAGGCACTGGGAGCCCCAGGCTCAGAGATTCCAAACTGAGAGCTTGGGAATTATTTCTTAAAAATCTTCAGCAAGAATGATGGTAATACGTTTTCGTGCTGGAACATGGAATTTCTCCTTGGGTTCTCTTAGTTTTAGTTACTCCATATGTTCTTGATAAAGGACTTTATAACTACTAGAATATCTAGAACCCAGATAATTATTTTACTGCAGTCCATTTGATCTGCCTAGGTAATTAGAATTTAAAATAAAGTCAGTCTGGTCAGCAATGTGAGTTTATAGGAAGCTGTTTACCGTAGCACATCTTTGTTTCCCTTCCATTCATGTAAATGCAGTAACCACCAATTGCGGCGTGGTTGATAAAAAGTGTTTGAAAGTATTGAAATAAAAGTTAATTTTGCGTGTTCGCTGCCCGCATTCCCGCAGCGTGTTGAGGACTACTCAACTCAGAAAAAACGTTGTATTGGTCCTCCCGGAGTGCACAACCGAAGAAGACAGATGCAACATTGCTGTACACTGCTCTTATCACCGTGCACTTTAAATTTTTGAGAAAGCTGGTACAGATACAGTTTGTATTGGCTTTGCACTCTGTTTTTTGGTAGGGAAACGTGTCGCGGGGTAAGACGGGTTTGTTCCCAAACCATGTAGTCTGCTCACCTGCATACGTTCAGCTCCAACATTAGGGGAAAGCCTGAGATAATTTCAATATAAACTTACCCTTTTTAGAGATTCAGGAGGTGATGATTGCACTCTTCGAGGGGTGTGGGGGTCATAAAAAAGCTTAAAAATGTAGCTGTAACTGCATGTGATCAGGAGAGCATGTGGCAGAGAGGGACCTGGGGGTGTTGGTCGACAGCCGACTGAACATGAGCCAGCAGTGTGCCCAGGTGGCCAAGAAGGCCACCGGCATCCTGGCTTGTATCAGGAATAGTGTGGCCAGCAGGAGCAGGGCAGTGATGGTGCCCCTGTGCTGGGCACTGGTGAGGCCGCACCTCGAGTGCTGTGTTCAGCTTTGGGCCCCTCACTCCAAGAAGGACATGGAGGTGCTGGAGCGTGTCCAGAGAAGGGCAACGAAGCTGGGGAAGGGTCTGGAGCACAAGTGCTGTGAGGAGCGGCTGAGGGAGCTGGGGTTGTTCAGCCTGGAGAAGAGGAGGCTGAGGGGAGACCTCATCGCCCTCTACAACTGCCTGAGAGGAGGGTGTAGCGAGGTGGGGGTCGGTCTCTTCTCCCAAGTAACAAGTGATAGGACGAGAGGCAATGGCCTCAAGTTGTGCCAGGGGAGGTTTAGATTGGATATTGGGGAAAACTTCTTCACGGAGAGGGTTGTCAAGCACTGGAACAGGCTGCCCAGGGACGTGGTGGAGTCCCCATCCCTGGAGGTATTTAAAAGCCGGGCAGACGAGGCGCTGAGGGATGTGGTTTAGTGGTGGACAGGTACGGTTGGACTCGATGATCTTGAAGGTCTTTTCCAACCAAATGATTCTGTGATTCTGTGAGAGCTGATACTGTCCGATGACTTTGCTGTATTCGACCTGTCAGCTTAGGCCGCTGCACACAAATCCCCCAGTGAGGGTAGAGAAGAATTGACGTGAGCACTGCGTACCAGCTCAGAATTAACTCTGACGTATTTAGTGTCTTCCTCTCTCCCAAGGAAAATGGAAGTCTTTATAATGTGTTGGCTCTGTTAGCATCTCGGAAAGAAACCTTTGTTTTGCAGCCGGAGACTTAGTAACGTGGGGTGGAAAGCTCTTGTCATCCTGTTTGTAAGGGCTTTCTCTTCGCTTACTTTGATTCTGACCCACCAGTTCTGTTTGTGGTGGCTTGAGTCAACCGTGCACGCTCCTTGTGCTGCATCGAGAAATAGTAATTTCTGAATTCGACCTCAGGATTTGGGATACTTTAATGTGCATAATGTTACAATGAATAATAGCCTTGTATGTAAGAGTTTTGTTTGGGCTTACTTTCAGCACCTGCCTGTTTAATGGCAGAAATGCTGTTTCTAAACGTGGTACTGTGAAATTTCTTACCCGGAATCTGCCACGAGGGTTTATCTTCCCAAATCTCATCAGTCCTTCTTGGGGTACTGTGGAAAGCAGAATTATTTCAGGCTCTTCGCCCCCTGAATTTTAGATTGCTGCTTTGCTGTCCAGTGAAGGAGAACCAATGAAGATTCAAAGAAAAGTGACTGGGAGACTGCTCGGGCAGTGCTGGCTTCTTGTATTTTTTCGTAAGGGGGAGATCTAATGGCTGCAGATTAGTGTCTTTTGTTCTCTTGAATTCATCTGCTGAGTACTTCAATCGCAAGTAAAACTCTAAAGCTTTTTCAGTAGCGGTGATGTAAATTCTTACTGCCCTGAGTTTTCTTTAGTGGAAATGATAACCAGATTATTTAGTTCTGCACTGGTCTTCCAACGTCCCCGATAGCTTACTCTTTGCAACTGGCTTAAATTTTATCTGGTGCGTTCAAACTGGATGAGTGATCTCTTCCCTCTCAGTACAAGAAAAAATGCAGAAAGGTTCATTTGTTCTGGGTAAACGCGCCCTGTGCCCTGCCTGCATGAGCAGAGCGTTCCTGCTGATTCTCTGCTGCATCTTCCATACTAACCCTGCCTGGAGCAGTGTGTACGTATGCCAGAGCGTTGTGACAGCGGGGACTCTTAGCGTGTCTAGGTTATGGAAGGGTTATGACCATGACCCCGTGATTCTTGGTGCCTGGTTATATTGCTACTGGCTGTTTTCTCTTTCCAGGGCAGAAGGTGGAATGAGGCGAGGCAACATGGGCCACCTCACCCGGATAGCCAATGCTGTGGTACAGAATATGGAAAAGGGCCCCATGCAGACTCAAATTAGTGAGTTCATTAAAGGTACGTGCTCCTTTCGCCATTCCTCCCCGCCCCTTGATTAAATAACCCTTGCAGGCCTTTTGGAAAGACTTCTGCTGCATGTATTTCGTGAGGATCCCTTTTATAATGAAAAGAATTTCCAGTTAAATATCACAATTTCCCATAACTTAAAGAAATGTCTAGACCAAATTTGGTTGCCCTTTGTTTCCATACAGTTACACTGACATTGTTGGAACTTTGTTTTTGCAGCCGGAGGCTGAAGGTGTCCTTTTTGTGCTAAAGAATGCTTCTTTTCATCCAGACTTATGTGTACGTTTTATAGTGCGTATATCCAGCGTTCTAGGTGGTGTTTATGAATGGTGTTTCTATACCTCCTTATTCTTACACCTGTCCGAGAGGAAGAGAGACACCAGAGTAAATGATCACAGGGGCCCTACATCTCCACTTTGTTGGAGCTATTCCCATTGCCAGACTTTGTCCATCGTGTCTTCATTGGACTTTATTTTGAGAATTAATTCTATCTGACATTTTTGTGTGAGAGGAAATAAGATTTTCCATCTGCATCCATTAAGGGAAACAATGAGCACAAATATGACTTGAGTTTCCATTTTTGGCCTCTAACGAACATATCAGACGGTATTGTAGTAACTTGGTGTGTTGTCAGATCTACATGAAAATTGGGAAGTCATAAATATTTTAGTAAAGACTGAAAGTTTCACAAGTCATGGTTATTTCTCTCCGTTGTTTTACTGTCCTGGGTCTGGCTGGGATGGAGATAACTTTATTGATAGCAGCTGTGCGGTGCTGCGTTTCAGATTTGTGACTAAAACGGTGTAGATAACACACCACTCTCTTGGCTATTGCTGAGCAGTGCTTGCACAGCGCCAAGGCTTTCTCTTTTACCCACTCTGTCCTCACCCCGGGGGGCAGATGGGGTGGATGAGAGGCTGGGAGGGGACGCAGCCAGCCAGCTGACCTGGATTGATGGAAGGGATATTCCAGGCCAGGTACTCAGCAGTAGGAACTGGGGGGACAGTCTTTCCAAGGTAGCTCCCGCTCAGAGACTGGCTGAGCACCAGCTGCTGGTGGGAGGTGGTGAGTGAGTGCCTTTGCATCACTTGGTTTGGGATTTTTCCCCCTCTTTCTCCACTTATGTAGCTTTCTTATCTCAACCCGTGAGTTTTTCTTGCTTTTGGTCTTCCAGTTCTCTCCCCCATCCTGCTGTGGGGTGGAGTGAGCGAGCAGCTGGGTGGGTGCTGAGTTGCTGGCTGGGGTCAACCCACCACAATCACCATGAAAGAAAAGGAAGAGAAAAGTAAAACTTAAGTCACATGTATGCTGGTTTTCAGCAAGTTGAGTAGAAGTTTTGTATCTTTAGCCCACGGTAATTCCACAAGCCAGCTAAGATTGTTAAGACCAGTAATACCTTACTGGTTGGCCTAATGAAAGATGTTCCTTTCTCTGCGGAATTTACCATTTGTAGAAAATCAGGAGTAAAATGTAATTCGCTTTGCAGAGCACTTACATAACGCATGCATTACTTAGCTCAGTGCCTGCTCAGAAACTTCCAGGTAACCAGTGGGGCTGAATGCCTGGCTTTGACCCCTTCTCTTTGACTTGTGGTAATCTTTATGGTGACCTCTTTATTACAGAGCTACCTGAAGACTGTAGAGGGAGATGGGAGAGTTTTGTAGAAGAGACGCTGACGGAAACAAACAGGAGGAATACGGTGGATTTGGTGAGAACAGTGATATTGTGCATATTTCAGATAGGCCTGCTATCTTCTGGACTTTCTTTAAAAAAAAGTGATATTGCTGGGGTTTTTTCTTCTTTTGCTTGTTTTTATGAAGTGGGCTTACACGGGCAGAGTGTTTGTAGAAAATGTATTCCATAATAGTTCTTCCAGCAGCAGCTCTGGTACATGTTGGTAAACTCTAGTCCATGTTTCTGTGTTATTCATTGGGACAGTTTCTGCCCTCTGAGGAGCTTGGTCTTTGATTGTATGTGTGGAATGGAAGTATTTGAGCTTTCTTAGCTTTCACTTGTGCTTATTTTTTTGTACTTTTTTCAGGTGAGCACTCACCATCTGCACTCTTCCAGTGAGGATGAAGACATTGAGAGTGCTTTTCCCAATGAACTCTCTCTCCAGCAGGTGAGCTGACCACGTGCTCTTCACTATTCCTGGGAAGCTTGCTTCTCTGATTTGCCCTTAATCCCTCCTAGTATGGAGCAGCTTCCCAAATGTTACTCTCCGTCAGTGTGTTCAGCTCTTTTGTGTTTTTCCAACATAGTTAGTTACATGGTCTGGACTCCACTTGGGAATAAATTTGGCTCAGACTGCATGCAAGTCCCAGATACACGACGTGTCTCACATTTCTGTGAGACACTGCATATTTCTGTCTCTTTTCCTGGTGCTCCCCACACTAGGGGCTGGGTGGTCCTGATGCTGTAGAGCAGCTGCAGGGAGTTGCTGTATTGCCCAGCCAACAAGGTAGTGTGCAGTGGAATTGGAGCTGATGGAGGGGTTCTGCTTCCTCCTGGGCTATGCAGACTTCTATTAAAAACTGAAAGAGCCATGCTAAAATGTTAGCAGTAAAGAGCAGTAAACAGTAGCAGTAAGAGCAGTGAAAAGCCTTGACTTAGGAAGAAACGGAGGTAATTCAGGGTTCACTTGCATTTAGCAAAGATCTCGGGATCCTCAAAATCTGAGGTACTCTGCTAAAGCTCCATGAAATATATGGAAGCTGCTTTTCAGGATGAAATATTTAGACAAGTTCTTCCAACCTTTTTTGATGCTAAGAACATGAAGAGCATTAGCAGAACATACGAGTTTCAACTTATTTAGTAGGAAGCTACCTATGGGGAGTAAAAAGACAATCCCAATCTAAAATCTAGTTAAGGGTAAAAATGAGCTGAAAATAGTTTAGTCTTTTGTCAGAGTAGCCAGTTAGAGTATTTGGACATTACAAATACCTTTCTTTTCCTCAGCTGATACTTAGAAAGTGCATTAAAAAAGGGAAAACGCATTGCCTTTGTAAAATTAAAAAAAAATTGTTTTGTCTTTTATTGTGACAAGTATCAATAGAATTATTGACAGGAGCCTGCAGAACTCCTCAGACAGGAGCACGGGTACTTCATATCACCTGCAGTGAAGTCATGCAAAGCACAGCTGCAGAGATGCATGTTTGAATTACATAGTTGTAGCTGGAGTGGACTCCCTACCAGTATGCAGAATTATCCTCCAAACAGGAGAAATGAGATGAAAAAAAAATGCAATGCGTAAGAGCAAGGGTAAGATTCTATTTGGAGGCAGAAGCAATCCTTTTCATAAATAGAGAATGAGGCGTGGATGAGTAGGCAATAATGTGACCAGAAGCAGATGTGGGCAATTATCCTGAGGTGCAAGCTGAAAAACAAGACCCAAGCTGCTGTGGGGGACCAAACGTGTGATGGGTGGGAGTGATGTCTCAAAGGCATATGGAGTAATTTTCCCATTCTCCTTGACGAATGTCCAGTTGGAGGCAGTGAACTTCAAAAGCGATTTGTATTAGCAAAAGATAAGCTAGAGGGTGGTAATGAGAATGATTAGAGGTGTAGAACATGGCATAGGAAGAAAAGTTGAAAAAATTTGGTCCACTTGGTCAAGAGAAGGCAAGATTAGGTGGAGACATATGCCTGATGCTACAAGGAAGAGGGATTCAGAGGAAGAAAAAAGTACCTTCTTGATGTCCATGGTGGGTTTAAGTTGCAGCAAGGTGAATTTCATATTGCATCGGGGAAAACAAACAAATGAAAAAAAAACCAATACAATGTTCTAGTAGAATAATGAAGCCAACAAATGGTTTCCTAGGAAAATTTCATAACTCTCTTTGGAAGAAGTTAAGAGCAGATCAGAGAAGCATCGGACTTGCAGATACTTGTCCAGGACTTGCAGAAGTCTGTCTGAGAACAGTCTGAGATCCTGCTTTGAGAAAGGGGGTTGGAGTAGGTGATTTCTCAAAGTTCGTCAGTTTTCTATGATTTTAATGCTTTTTAGAGTATGCGTTTTCAGCCAGCTTGATTGAATATCTTTGGACACCTTAATGATAGCTCTTTTTGGGTTCTGTTCCTCAGGCCTTCTCTGATTACCAGATCCAGCAGATGACAGCTAACTTTGTGGATCAGTTTGGCTTTAACGATGAGGAGTTTGCAGACCAGGATGATAATATCAAGTAAGTTTATAAAACTTCAAGAGGCTTGTATTTAGCATTTAAGCCTGTTTGCATCTCATCTTTCTCCTTCTGGTTCAGGTTTTAAAATGAACCTCACTATGTACCTCCGTTGGTTTGAAACAAACAGAAGACTGATCAATGGCTTGGGAAACAGCTGACCTTTTTTTCTTCTTACAGGAGTCCACCCCTGATCTCCAAAGACAGTTGTAGAACCAAGGCAAAGTATTTCTTCATTTTGAACAGAAACATTTTAAATAAAACACACAACTATTATCTAGCCATGTTCTAGAATAAATGTAATTGCACAGAAAGCAAAGCATTAGAGCTAACCTTAGGCAATTATACAGATACTCTCCAGTGGCATTAAGTCCTTATTGAAATTAGGAGTAGAAAGAATAGCGTTCTGATGAAGTCCACAGAAGAATTTAGCCATTTTCTCTCTTAGGAATAAGGAAACATAGATAAGGCAGGAGCAAATAACAGTTCAAGGAAGGCAGATATAGGTGGATTTAATGTTACGCGACTTTCTGAATTCAGGGTTCAGAAGCGCTGCTGCTTTTATAGAAGAACTACTGTAATCTAATTAAAACTGCGGCTCATCTTCTCACCTTAAAAATTGTAGCTAAGGAAATTATTGGGACTGTAATTATCCCACTTGTCCATAGGGGTTCAGAAACTGTAACCATTTAGTATACATTTATTGACAGAAAAGTGCTCCAGGATACCCAGCGTGTTTCCTGCTCATCGATTTTGCCCATTCACTTTCATCTTGTGGCAATGTTCATCTCAATCAAAGGAATGATTTGACATCCAAGGTGACAGGGAGAGCACGTGGCAGTACCTGCTGTACGTACCATCCTAGGGCTGATACTCACAGCCAGCAAATGTTGGGTCTGCTCTGCAAAGAACGGCAGGATCCTGGAGTCCTGACAGAAACAGGAAGGATTTAGCCCGGAAAGCTCTGGGCATGCCACATCGCTCCGACTGGCTGCTCCAGATCTGATTTATTGAGGATTCTTTTGCTGGGTCTGCTCAGACCATATTTTTAGCAACTGTTGGGCTCTATGAAATATCTTAAAGGAAATGTCAGTGTGGAAATAGTTGGGCTGCTTCAGAGCTGCTTTCAAGCATGAATCAAAGTGGAGAGTCATAAGATCCCTAGGGTCATAGGAACTCCGTTAAGGTGTTTGCCAGCTAGCTGGGAGCTGTATTCTAACATGAAGGATTTGGGAGGCCAGCTTTCCTGTCTTTTTTTTCTGAGCATTGTAGATGTCCAGAAATTTAATAAGGCTAAAAAGTTCCAGACTAGAATGAGAGTTTAATTTAACACGGATTACTTAGTTCTACACATTTTTTTAAAAATAAAATACACTTTTAACTTCTTATCGGATAGCAGCAAATATTGAACTCGCGTGTGTGTAGGTGGAGGGGAAGAGTTAAGTTACTTGAGGAGCTGCTGAAGGAAGCTGATGTCCGTTTTAAAATGAAGATGAAACTGAACAAAATCTGTAACTGGGATGTGCTAGCCTGCTCCGTATTTGTGATTACAAAGGAGGAATATACTGCAAAATGTTCTGGCATTGGACATCGAGTGGTGCTCCCTGTCGTCTGTTTTCCAGCTGTTGAAAACTGGTGCAGATATGAATTTGACTTAGAATATGAATATGAATTTGGCTATTTTAAGAAATATTAATCATGTGTCAGTGTCCTGGTGGTTTGCATGACAGTATTTTTTTACTAACTGAACAGTCGTCTTCAAGAGAAGATAACACTGTCCAAACTTAAGAGATACGCTGAAAAAGCACTGCCTTGACCTGAACTGTGCTAGCAGGGTGGAGTTTTTTGGCCTGTAGCACCCTCTGCTGTTCTTACAACAGACACTCTTAGGTCCCAATCAGAAATTGGGTTATTTAATGATTTTTGCAGCATTCATGTTGGGGTTCCCTGAAGTTACTGTAATTACGTTAAAACAGGCAGGTGCGGTCCCATCTGGATATTTCTGGTTGTATGCCCACCGTGCAGGATGCAGTCCCATCTCCTGGGTCTTGTCTCATGCGGAGGAACCCAGTGGAATTCTTGGGTGAACATAAGACTGGAATCCCAGAGCAGCTGGGTGCAGNAATAGTTGGGCTGCTTCAGAGCTGCTTTCAAGCATGAATCAAAGTGGAGAGTCATAAGATCCCTAGGGTCATAGGAACTCCGTTAAGGTGTTTGCCAGCTAGCTGGGAGCTGTATTCTAACATGAAGGATTTGGGAGGCCAGCTTTCCTGTCTTTTTTTTCTGAGCATTGTAGATGTCCAGAAATTTAATAAGGCTAAAAAGTTCCAGACTAGAATGAGAGTTTAATTTAACACGGATTACTTAGTTCTACACATTTTTTTAAAAATAAAATACACTTTTAACTTCTTATCGGATAGCAGCAAATATTGAACTCGCGTGTGTGTAGGTGGAGGGGAAGAGTTAAGTTACTTGAGGAGCTGCTGAAGGAAGCTGATGTCCGTTTTAAAATGAAGATGAAACTGAACAAAATCTGTAACTGGGATGTGCTAGCCTGCTCCGTATTTGTGATTACAAAGGAGGAATATACTGCAAAATGTTCTGGCATTGGACATCGAGTGGTGCTCCCTGTCGTCTGTTTTCCAGCTGTTGAAAACTGGTGCAGATATGAATTTGACTTAGAATATGAATATGAATTTGGCTATTTTAAGAAATATTAATCATGTGTCAGTGTCCTGGTGGTTTGCATGACAGTATTTTTTTACTAACTGAACAGTCGTCTTCAAGAGAAGATAACACTGTCCAAACTTAAGAGATACGCTGAAAAAGCACTGCCTTGACCTGAACTGTGCTAGCAGGGTGGAGTTTTTTGGCCTGTAGCACCCTCTGCTGTTCTTACAACAGACACTCTTAGGTCCCAATCAGAAATTGGGTTATTTAATGATTTTTGCAGCATTCATGTTGGGGTTCCCTGAAGTTACTGTAATTACGTTAAAACAGGCAGGTGCGGTCCCATCTGGATATTTCTGGTTGTATGCCCACCGTGCAGGATGCAGTCCCATCTCCTGGGTCTTGTCTCATGCGGAGGAACCCAGTGGAATTCTTGGGTGAACATAAGACTGGAATCCCAGAGCAGCTGGGTGCAGCTCCTTCTCTTTTTAATTAATTATGAGTTTGTTTTCTTTTCAATAAAATTTGGTTCAGCTGGAGAGAGCCAGTGAAAAAAATTAAGATGGCCTTTGTGCTGCATAGGTACCATGAGAGTTGCAAAATAACAGCCAGCCGTTGCTGTGGTTGCCACGAAGCCTCCAAGTACCATGTGAACAAGATAGTGACAAAGGTTGTTCGCTCAGGTATTGAATCAGACCTAAGAATGCAAATCCTACGTATTTTTCCAAATATTCAAAAATACGACGAGCGGAAGCCATTGCACATATGCGGAAGTGAATATTCCAGGAACAAACGCAGAAGGCATCGCGTGGTCACATAAAGTGTCTCTGTGGTTAGCTGTCCTCTGGTCTTGTGCTGCAAAAGCGCTTCGTTACTCCATGCCATCACTGAAGTTTCTTTCCCTTCTTTTTGCAGTGCTCCCTTTGACAGGATCGCGGAGATAAACTTCAATATAGATGCTGATGATGACAGCGTAAGTGGGTATTTGGGGATATTTATTTAATAGGACAGATTCCGGCAAGTTAGTTTGTGCTTGAATTAGCTGTTGTCATTTTGAAGGAAAAAAGATTTGTTATGTTATTTTGGTACATGAAAACTGGTAACTGGACTCGTGGCTGAGCCCAGTGAAGGAACTCCAGGCATTACATGTACCCTCGGAGAATCTCCCTACGCTTTCTTGCGTTATTGAGGATCTTCAGAAGTAGTAGTACTCTTCACATCGGAGGAATCTTTCTCTCTGCAGTGTGAATCTGTTGTCCTTATTTTCACTTTGATAATCTTTCCATACAGAGTCAAGGAAAAAAATGCAAACAGAGGGGACTGGGTTTCTTCCGGGTCTAAATATTGCCGTGCTGTGTCTTACCTTTTCTGTTTTCTTGACCCAGATCAATACTCATTGAGGAAGCTGGGCACTGGCTTCAGAGGTGATTCCAAGCTCACCTCCTGACCGAAGCCTGTTGTAGTCAATACTAAGACTCAGGTTTCCTTAGTCTTAAAATACTTTCTTTTTCACTTATACAGTACTATGAAGAGTATTTTTTTTTCCTCTCTTCTGGCTGCTGTAGACAGTGCTCTGTAGATACAGAAAATTTGTTTTCTTTTTGAATCTGCCAGCTAAGTCTGCAGGCACCAAGAGCTCTTTATATGCTTATCTTAAGTTGTTTTTTTCCTGAGTAGACAATTTTTGTGTGTGATGGAATTGTAACGCAGCTGTTGGTTTGGACCGTGCATGATCAGGAAGACAGCACTTAGTCAAGCTTTTAATTGAGAGATCCCAGAACGCTCAAAAAGAGACAGCTCATTTGTATATTTACAGGGATGCCTCACTTTACCCGTGTCTGAAAACTCATTTCCAGAATGGAAGGTTGTGTGAGTTAAGTATTACCGTATTTTCTTAGCAGCCCCCTCCAGTTCCATCGGGAAGAACGCAGTCACTGAAGGGAGTTGCACTGTGGATTGTTAGTCCAAGCAGGGCAGTTTGCATACATGGCATCGCTTTATTCTCTAAGTTCCAAGCTGGTGGGTTTGCAAATGTATTCATAAGGGAATTGTTTCCAGCCCTCTTCTACAGTGACTTTATGTCCCTGCCGCTGAGGAGGGATGCGGAGAGTCCTGTAACAGAGCAGCTAGGAAGCAGCGTGCGGAGTTCCTGCTATTTTGGAAGCAGCGTAGGCTGAGATAGTGTGGTGTTTCTTTCTTGATCTGTCACGGGCTTGCTGCTTCTGAGCATACTGTGCTATTATTACTCTTCCACAGCTGAACATCGCTTGTTTCACAACTTGGGATGTAAAATGAAATAAATGCAAACACCTTCATGGTATTAGTTGTGTACAAGTGCTGTTCTGTGAACTTCCTATCATTGAAGTTCTTGCGTCTGTCTCCAAAGAATGAATGGAATTTCTGTTCTTTTTAATATTATTTTAGCCCAACGCTTCCCTCTTTGAAGCCTGCTGCAATGAACGGATCCAACAATTTGATGATAACGAGGAGGAAGAAGATATCTGGGAAGAGAAGGAGATAACCTATGCAACCCAAGTTAAATCAAGAACACGGTAAGGTGAAAACAAAAGATCGATATTTTTTTCTTTCCCCCTAAATGCTATGAAACTGTACGTTTTAGTTAAGTGCATGCTTAATTGTTTGTTATTTACGTGCTGTGAGGCCTTTTTCTTGCATAAACCAGAGCGCTTTACATTTCACACTTCTTGAACGTGCAACAAAGATCCAATTTGAGGGAGTGCAGTAATGATGGAAACACCTAATTGCTAAGTCTATTATCAAAGACACTAAAAACCCCACCCTTAGTTTGAAATGCTTAGAACTTACTCCTTTCCTCATATTTGGAGAGGAGGAGGTTGAAAGAATTGTAAGACTGAGGGCAGTAGACAGAATATTCTTTTTCAAAATGTTAAAAGAAGGAAAGTAATGTTTTGCGTGAGAACGAGTGACCTCCCATGGTGCGTCTCTGGCATTGCAAATCGCGATTTTTCATCTCTTTGATGTAGTCAGTTATTAAATAAAGTTACTTCTATAATTTTAAGTCTGAAAATATGATCAAATGAGACAGGAAAAATGGCCAAGACCTTAGTGTTTATGTGCCTCGCATCAATAAACTGACGGGCTCGTTCATACGCAGAATTGATACACACTAGTGTTCCCCTCGTTTGCTGCTGGTTTGTCTGCTCCTATCAGTCTCGAGCCCCGAATATGTCACTGCAACATATTTCCCATTACAGCTCTGCAGATGCATTTTGACAAGTCAAGCACTTAGGGACTTTAGTGGAAATATCTAGTGAAGTGCCTGCTGTTGCCTGTCTGAGCTTTGGATCTTTTGGGGAAATACGCCCTGTAAAAGGCATTCAGCGTCACTTGGTCCAGGGGCAGGGAGGAAGCAGGTGAGGGATGAACTGACTGCGGTGAGGGTTTTTTCTAATTCTGAGTTCTGCGATTTAGATTTGGAGCGTCTCAGACCTCAGAGAGTTCGTCAAAAAGTGATCTTGAGAATGGAGATCATGATGGTAGCGTGGACTCCGAAGAAGAGGAGGAGACAGAACAGCAGCCCCCTTCTTCCTCGGCAAACAACAACAAGAATAATATTTCTGAGCAGAAAGACTCTGACTCCTCTGAAGGTAAAGAGTTTAAAACAGCATCATCCCATTTGAAACGAGATCTGTAATCGTCTCTGCAGAATAGCAGTTTGCAAATTGCCAGGTTTCTATGGCTATTCGGTAGTTCCACCTGTGCAGATGAGAAGTGTGAATTTCAGCCTTCGGTTTTTGCCTCTGAACTATTAGTGAGGTTGAGCCCTGCCCAGCTTCTTCAGAATAGCAGTGTGATGCTTCAGTTATGCTAAGACAACCACACAGGTACAAGTACAATGATACTGCTAGCTCTTTTAGTGCAAATACTAACGAACAAAATATTAGTGGAGGATTATGACGTTAACTCCTTACATTATATTGTAAGAGCTTTATGCAGACCCTTGCCAAGTGTCTCCACACTCCCTGTTATCTGCCTTTTCTGCCTAATTGCCTTTCTAATTTTAGTTTGCACGCTGCAAACCCATTCTTACAGTGCCTAGGGGAAGGCTGTAGAGGGCCAAGGTTTTCCCAGATCGCAGTGCAAATAATGCTGTGTAAGTTCATGAGACGCACAGTGTTGTCAGCAGAACAAATTCCGTCAACTGGAGTAAAGGGACAAAAATGTTCACGTTCGTTCCTTGTTTGGTGCAAGCATTTTCAGTTTAAAAATGTTTCTTTTTCTAGGTGATGTCTTTGTACTGTAACTGTGAGCACAATGCATATTTATTCCAGTGATCAGCTCTCCGCACCCATTTGGTAGTGGCAGATATTTTCAATTCTTATTAGGAAGAACCAGTATAAACACCACAAATGGCAGCCTGTGGAGAGTGTACGTCAGTTTGGCTACCCTTCAGAGACTTTGGTTTAAATTTTGGTTCACTTTTTGAGTGAGTGTAGACTCAGTAGATCTCTCCTACTCTCAGTTTTGTTGCGTGCAGATCAGTTTGCACAAGAGACCGCTGCAATCCTTTCTCTTTCTTGAGAAAAGGTAATGAAAAATGCTTTTTAAACATTTGTGATCTGTAGGAATAGAAGTACGTTCTAATGAATAAGGAGTAGGCTGGGACTGTAAAAAACAAATTATGTTCTTAGTTTTGCTCAAGATCGCTTCTGTGGTCTTAAACACTTTAATCCGTATAACATTTTAATCCTTACTTGTAATTGCCAAAATTAAACAGCTAGTGATTGAAATGGTTGAAAGCCATGCCACTTAGCTTTTGACAGAACGCTGAGGTACTTGGAGTTCAGCTGAAAATCACTGGCTCAAAGAATGAAGACATTCATAATGTCACTCTTAATTGATGCTTCTCTCTTGTGGGTAACATTAATATTTATCAGAAGAGGGATTTTCAAGCCGATTGTCTCTAACGTGTGAGACAGGCAGCTCCCTGCAGATTTCGAAGGAGTGCCGTTGGATGGTCTTTCTTTTTTTGTCTCTGGGATCACTTTGGAATATTTTTGGCATGGCCAAAGATTCTGAGAACTCCTAGGAATTCCAGTCCGTTGTGCTGTGTCTCCAGGGTCCGGATGGACAGCTGTGTTCGAGCCCGTGAACTCGAAGCCCCCCACACCCTGTGTTGCCATGGATGTTGGATCGAGCGTATGGGATTCTGCAGCCCCAGAGAACACCACGCCGGAGGAGAAAGGATGGGCAAAGTTCACAGACTTCCAGCCTTTCTGTTGGTGAGAGGGGCACACGTTCTTTCAGTTTCTTTATAACTTTTGAATGAAAGAATATTTGAAATATGGTTTGATGGAGTACATTGACTGTAATCTTTCCTTCTTCCCTTTCCCTTCTCCTTGCTACCCTTTTAATACTGTCTGAGTATTCTGGATCGGGGCTTCATGCTTCCCTTTGCCTTCCAGTGCTTGTAACTGGTGTTAGCATTCATGTCTTGTGATAGAGGAATACTTTATGTATCATCACTGCTGCTACACTAAGAGTTTAAATAAGTAAATGAATAAGTTTTTCAGAAGTTAAAAATATTTATGTAAAGAAAGAGTAAGCCCTAATGATTTCTTCTGTTGGGGATATTTAGAGGCACAACCAAGATACTGAACTTCATTCTCAAGGCTTTCCCCCCTCCTCCTTTAGCTCAGAATCAGGTCCACGATGCAGTTCTCCTGTCGACACAGAAAGCACTGATTCAGATGGAAACCCGAAGCAGAGTCAAGACAAGAACTGTAAGTGAGAATGTTACAAGACAAAACGGGTATTATTTAAGCTGTTTGAAATTCTGCACAGCGTACCAAGTCTACTAGGGAGAACTTCCCTCCAGTGTCCTCTGCCTTATCTTACTTGAAGGCCGTCTTTCATACCGAGATTAATCTATTAAAATAGTAACTCAGCAATCCTGAATCTTTGTTGGGATAATATTATTCAGCAAGAAAAGGAGAGAATTTAAGTTAGTAAGAGTTGGTGTCACAGAGACGATTCATTTATAAACTGTTCAAAAGTCCTATTTTAACTGCATGCTTGATTATAAAATTACTTGCCAAAAATTAAAAGGATAGGGTAAGTTACACTTGGTAATTGTGCCGAGCCAGTCGGTTAGCTTCAGTCTGATTTCTTTCCCTCCTCCTTTCTGAGCAAGGAAAAATAAAATTTAACGAAGGACTTTGATGAAACTAAATTAAACTTTAGTCTGTAGTAACCACTGAAAGGTGGACAATAGTGGAAGGGATAGCACGGTGCCTTTTTCTGCCACGTGCATTTTCTGCTATACTCTCCCAGCGGAATTGGAGATTCAGTTCAGCAGAACTCAGCGCGCATGCGGTGGCCGCTTTATGTGCGCACGTTGTTTAAGTCTGCCCGGGTAGCGGTCTTCAGTCAGGCGCTGTGCGTTACATCAGGTTGTGTCAGCAGGTACCAACTTTGGGAAGAAAAAACACTTTCTGAGACTGCAACGCTTCTTTGCCACTTTCATGAGAGGCTTTCCTTGCGTGTGGAATCAAAACCGTTGAAGACTTCAAAAAGTATAGCTGCTTAAATTATGCCGCAAGTTCTCAGGGATGCCAGGGACTGCCTTAATCCTCCGTTCAGAGTTACCACGGTTCAACAAGTGAAGAAAATAGTCTCCTCTGCTGTTTGTATTAAACACAGACGCGAGGTGGCAGGTGGAGAACACTGGTTTGTGGGGTCGGGTTTTTCCCTTACTTGCAAAAATCATATTGCACACTGTGGGATCTGCACAGAAACTATCGTCTCAAAATTTGCAACAGTTCTAAACACTCCATTTTACACCACCCTACTTACTCGGGGTCATACCTGGGGAGTTGGTCCTGTGGTTTTGTTCATTTTGCAATGTAAATTATTTACTTTTCTCAGTCAGCACTGCCTCTCCCTGTGTTTGGAACGTCTGTGTCACGAGGAAAGCGCCGCTCGTGGCCTCAGACAGCAGCTCCTCCGGAGGCTCCGACAGCGACGAGGAGGAGGATAAAGCTGATACCGTCACAGAAACCATCAGCACGGGCTCGGGCCAGGAAACCATCAAGCTGACTATGGATGCTAAAAACGAGAAGGCTGTTTTCACCAGGTGCGAAAGGAATCTCCTTGGGCTGGGGTCCTGCTCTGCCCTGGTTTTAGCCTCTTGTGTGCCTAGGGGTTAACCTATTGCTCTTCCCTTTTAGACACCATGGTTCCAAATGACTTGTGCGAGGATGTCTTGCAGCTTTCTTGTCACAGGGGGGTTGTTTTAAGAAAATATTTATAACGCGTTTGTTTTAAGAAACGTGTGTGGCTCATTTTAGCCACTGAGCTACGTCACAGAAGCATCGCCTGTCTGTCTGTCTGTCTGCACAAGAGATCCAGGCCTGGGCTCATGGCAGGGATGCCAGGTCAGATCGCACAGAATAGTCGAGCAAAGCCTCACGTGATGGCAAGTGCAAGGTCTGACATGGAATCAATGTGTAGTCTTGCAAGGGGAAGACTTAAATGGCTCCGGCTATCATTTTCCCCTCGTTGTCATAGTAGTACATTATAGACAATAAATGATAAAAAATGAAAAATGCCAGAAAAATATATAGATGATCCTGAGATTTGTTAGCTTTTGGGCAGCAATTTGGTTGGAATTGCATTTGCTCAAGTCTAGCCTACTCTCCTCATTTGAGAGGGGAAGTTGCTTTTCAAAACAGTAAGCATCTAGTTCACCTTGGTGCTTCCAGAAATATTACCCAATTTTAAGATATTTGGGTTTTTTCCACATATTCCTTAGAAGTATGTAGGGTATGATTTAACTAGTTGGAGTCCCTGTATTTTATGCATCTGACTCAGGAACAGGTATTTACTTTTTATGATGTTGTGGTTATGTGACTTTTTTGGATAGTCAACGTGAGCTGCTCGGCGTGTGTACGCACTCCAGCAAATAGCTGCTAGGAGTTAAAAACCAGTGGCTCAGAAAACAAGTGGGATTACAGAACTAGGTAAAGTTGGGGAAGAAGTTAACCAAACGTTTGGTTAGGCAACTCTGAATTGAGTTTTTAATAACGTGACTGGGTTTTATTTTTGATGTCCACCTCAGACGGCCTTTACCCTTCATACTTGAAATGAGTGAGATGCCTGAGATTTCTTTGCTTGCAGTGGTGGCATCTGAAGAGCTGTCTCGATAAACTGAGTTAGTTTGTATGCATAGGGATGGCATGGCCAAGCAGGCTGGCTGCACGAAAAATGGAAGACGGGGAACATAAGAATACTGCCTGCTGCGCTAAAAGCAGCATCTCCTTTTCCAGTTGTCGTTGCACTTGAGTTATATCTAATTAAATCCATTGGCATGTGTATCTAAACCAAACTCTGTGCTCCAGATGTTTTTCCTCTCTGAATGCATGGTGTTTGTGACTGTCTTGATTCACAGTAGCAGTGTCAATCTTATTTGGCATGTTCTTATGTCTTCCATTTATTTCCTAGCAGGTAGGGAAACTTTTTTTCCCTGATTTGGCTGGTTAGATGTTGTGGGCTATGCTGCTGTTTCAGGCGGTGTAATTTTGAATGTGTTTTTCTCCCTAAATAAGTGTTTATCTCTCGAGCGCTTTCAATAAGGACAAGGCTTCCAGAACCTGCTTGGTTTTGCATGGCTGCAGTTCTACAAAACTAATTCCATTTTGGCAAAGAAAGTAAATACTTGAGTAACCGCAGTCTCCACTTCAAAGGTGTCTGTAGCTTTCCACAACTATAACTGTAGCCAAAAATCAAAATAGAAGCTGTGGGAAGACAGAAACCTGTTACATAGATGGTGATTTCAGCTGCTCCAGATCTGTTTAGGAGCCGGGTTTCTCCCAGGGTATGAATTGCCATATTGACCAGTGCCGATAATGGAAACTTCCTGGGATCCTCAGCTTTCCCAAACCAATCTGCCTTCTGCTGGAACAGATGCAGTTAAACTCAAATGCCCAGTAGTGAGTATATTCATTTCTTACCATGTCCCTTAATGATTCCAAGGAAATGAACTGTACTAAAAGTTTAAGAATTTTTCAGATTGAATATCTGGTTCCTGATGACTTTGTACAAGCACTTCCCCAGAAGTGCTGAACTCCTACCACGCCACATTCCTGTTTCTGTAGAAATGGGTCTTCCCTCTCCTTTTTTCCCCTCCCTGCAATACTGCAATCTACAGTAGAGATCGTTGATACTCCCTGGAGCTGCACGAGGACTCTGTAGATTCTGCCATCACTAAGGTCATGAAAGATCCAGATGTTACAGTACATGCCTTTAGTACCCTCCAAGATCTCATCTTAACTGCTGATGCTTCTCCACCTGCCCGTACTGCCCCAAAATCTGAACTCTGGGAAGTTCATTATGTGTCCTCATGTGGCTTAGTACAGTGTCCCCCATGGCAGTTCTGCTTGAAGTAGCCATATTAGTAGTTTAAAAATCACACAAAGGAGGTGTTTCAGATGTATTCAGGTAACTTCTCTACTTTAAATGTATTTAGCTAACTTCCTTTCCCATATCTAATTCTAGATGGTAGTTTCTTGTGAAAAAATAAGTAGTTTTGCAGAGGTTCTCTGACTAAAGAGCTTCCAGTATTGCCAAATCTCACTCCTCGATAACTTCAGAATGTGTGTGAGGCTTGAGAAAGATGCTTTTTACGGTGTATTGAATCTTCTGCTTTTTTGTATATTGATCTGAATTTTATGTGGAAAACGCCGTGTTCGTGATTGTACTCCCTGAAATAGCTTTTAAAATGTTCCTGCGTATTCTCCCGGCAGGAACGCCGCTTGAGGATACGGTTGCAAAGTTAACTCTTTTGTCTGTTTTTTCAGCGATCTTTACTGTTTTCTTTTCAGCGATCTTTACTGTTTTCTTTTTCTTCCTTTCTTTGCTCTCTCTCGATTTCTGCCTCTCTTGCTGCCTTTCTCTCTCGCTGTGGGTATTGCTCAGAGTATTTAGACCTGCAGTCAGAGGGTATGTATGACGGTGACCTTCTCAGGGTTCCAAACATCCACCTGACAAGTAGTTTCTCCCATTAGTTACTTCATGCTGGGCTGGAAAAAAGAGCTGTTGGACCGTTGGACTGGGAAAGCTCATCTTTTCACAATCAGTTAAAACAGATCCTAGAAATTGTATTTCGAAAACCCGAATTTGAGGTTGTGTATAGTCCTTTGTGAAAGTATGCGCACAGTCAACACAGCCGTTGCTGGACCATTAAAAAGCAAATACGGTGTTGAGTAGTTTCATGCATCGTGTCCTTGAGCTTCTGCCATTCCACCTGTTTGTGAGCTCTTTCTGCAAATAGGATTTTTTTTTTTTTAATTATTATTTTAAAAGGACAGTTCATGCTCTGGTCCAGATGACTGAGGAAAGCCTTGCTGACCGCCGCTTGCTAACGCACACGCTCCTGGGATTGCTGCCTGTCGTAGGTGGGGTAGTGGCCAAGTCTCCTGAGACTTTCTCACAACAGCACTAACAAATATTGTACTTGTATGCTGCAATACGCCATAAAATAATGCTTGGTGTGTTTTCCAAAGGCTATTTTTTTTACAAAATACCTTTTTTTTCCCCAAAAAAGTTCTCTTTCTGTTTTAAATTGTGGGGTTTTACTAATTATTTTCTAGAATTCATCCTTTTAAATGAATTTTCCCAGGCACTGTGCAAGCTAGCAAGACTTTGCTGTAATTTCTGGGTGAGATCAGAGACAAAAAGAGAAATTCACTGTAATAAGCATGTCTCATAACTGTTTCGTTTGAAAAGGAGTATGTCACAGCAAGCATGTAAAATTCCATATCCAGAAAGGACAGTTACTCGACGAACAGAAACACCGCCCTGGCTCCTCTGGGCAGGAGGTTCAGGCAATGAGCTCAGCACGTGCCTGCTGTCTGCAGAGACGAAAGGCTGCAGAATTGTAAGCTGTGCGGTGTTTTAAAATAGTTGTAATTACACCATGTACTGATTTGACTTACTATTTTAATAATTAACAATGCCATTTTAACAAACGTATGAAAGAGGCAGAAAACTTTCAGAAGTCAGCGGGTGCGTATCGCATTTACCTCGCAGTACGTGCTACCAGGCTGTGCTTTCTGCCAGGAAAATGTAGTAATATTCCAGCTGTTAATGAGTGATCCGGGCGGCGTAGTCCGTCCCAGTATTTGACTGGATGAGCGCTCTGGAAGCTGTTCAGAGCAAGCGCAAGCCGTGAAGGTCTCAGGAATTTCTGCAAGGCTTTGCTGAGGTTGTAGAAGCGATCGATGAACGAGACAGGTGAAATGTGAGGGCTCCACAGCGGCGTCAGCCTGGGCAGCCACGCACCGCTCGTGTTACCGATCTGTGCGTAGCAGAACAAACAGTCATGAGACTTGCATTTACTGGGGAAAGCCGAGTGATGAATGCAAAAGCGTATGCGATGTGAGCTGTACTTTTTGTGGGAAGTGACTTGCATTGTGCTTAATTTTTAATTGTATGATATTAACCCGAGCTTTTGCATTTCTTCTTTATGATTTTCAAACGCCATCTGAAGTATTTCGCTGCTGAAGTGTTCAAATAAGCTTTCCAAGCAGCTTCTTAAAAGATGAGCTGCGCTTAATAATAAAAAAACCCCAGCTTTTGCTGTGTATGGTGATAGTGGGCTTGGGATGTTTGTAACTTTTAATTTCTCTTTCAGTTTATTAACTTTACCTGAAATGCTTTTTTCCCCTTTAATCTTTTCTTTTCTTTTTTTTTTTTTTTTTTTTTTTTTTTTTTTTTTTCCTTCTCCTTCTTTTAAATGGTCGAATATGTTTACTGTCCCCTTCTCCCTAGTGCCTCCTCACCCGCCTAGCTCGGATAAGCAACTGAAAAAGAAAGCTTAGTGGAGAGGCTGGAATCCACCTGAACACTAGTGGTTGCTGCCTGTTAAAACCAAACAGATTCCTTCTGTGTCTGTATGATACCAACTTTGATCTAGTACATTCTTCAGCTTCGGAGGCAGACGCTGTAGGTGCTGCAGCCGTCTCCTTAGAACTGAGGTGAAAACGAGACAACATTAGCAATTCCTGCATTTTGCAGAAATTTCTGCAATTTCTGCATTGCAGTTTCTGTAAAATCACTGTAAAAGTCTCCTCTTGTTTCTGACCGTACACGGTTCTGGGATGAAAGTACTTAACTTTCGTTCTAACAGCAGTGACAACCCAAAATTGCTGAAATGGCTCAGAAATAGCAGCCGGCAGTGGTTCCTCCCGTTGCTCTGGGCATGGGGGCCGGGAGGGGGCCGGGGGCTCCGCACCGCGCGGGGGTCCCGGGGGCCGGGCGCTTGCGCAGGGCGGCTGTTGGCGTTGGCTGTTATTGAGCAAGGCGTTCCGGTGCAGCGTCCGCTTACACGCAGTAGAGAAAATAATCCTCCAGTTTCCCAAGCTGAGTGGAGTGACGTTGTCACAGTGGATGTTTTGAGCTCTCCCATCTTGGGATACGTTTTTCTTTTCTGTGCCTGCCGACTGTTCATCCTGCATGACGTTTGGATTCGCCATTGCACGTGACGAGCATGAAACGTCAGCATGAGAAACGGTGCTCTTGCTTGTATCTTGTTTTGCTGTGTCAGTGCGAAGAGTTGCTGGAATGCGTTGAACGGATGATAAGGGGAAACGAGCACGCTGGGGGAATGGGGCGCGGAGCATGCCACCGCCATTTTTGTAAAACGTGGCTGCGTATCAGCATACATTTATTCCGAAAGAAAGATAAAAGTGACTGATCTGAGGTCCCGTTCACCAGAGCGCTTTTCCAATCAAAGATGAACACGTAGTGCAATAATTGGTGGAGATGGGATCTTCTAAGCCGACACAAGCGTTGGCCTTTTTAATGGCAGATTGCATGTGAATTTGGAAGCCAGACCTCCCGTGCTGTGTGACTTTGTCTAATTAACAGCCAACAAGTAATTTTCCAGCGCGTTGAGAAATGCGTGTGTAGCATGGCTGCTCTCGCACCTCTTACTTTGTCTTGTGGTTGGTCGTTGCAGAGCCTGGTTGTTAAGGACTTGCTTGCGGGCTCAGCATGCGACCTGTGTTTAGGTACGCTTTTTATACACCTCTTGCTTCGTTGTTTCTAGTGCCACTGTTTTTCCTAGTGTGTCTTCACCGTGTTTTGTTGTCTGTGATACTAATTGTTTACCAAAGAGACTAGAGGATATCTAAAGTGTCTCCCAGGAGCCACAGTAGTGAGCTTCAGAGGTGGGTAGAATTGAACTCTAAGGCCATTGCGTTCAGCATCAAATCCTTCTTCCCTGTAATGCATAAAGCTCTTTGATCATTTGGGGCTACAGCCTGAATTCTTTCCAGACCCTTTGGCAATGAGATGTAGATCAGTGCTGCACTTAGCGCCGGGAAGAGCTGCATTAGTTGCTGGAGCATGTGGATTTCCATCTGGCACTGCAATTCAGGGTCAGTTTGGCGTATCTGAACCACCAGCGAAGCTGTTACAGCTTAATTCCTCCTGCTGGATCCAAAAGGCTCTCGGTAAACAGACCAGGGCGAGAGCGTGATGTGCTTTGCAGTAGTGCTGTCAAAACGGCTGTTAAAAAGAAGTTTGCATAATGAAACTGGGCGAGAGAGAGGTGTTCAAAAAAAATTGCAATGCCAAAGTATTTTCACTGTAAAGCTGGTGGAAATCTACAGGAAGAACTGAATTGTTATCAAATTTAAGTGAGCTCCTGACGTTTTCATCTTCATAAATAGAACAGCATATGACTTTATTTTAACTGGGTATCAGTTTTGGTATAGAATGGGTTTATGACAACTTTGGTAATTATGAAGCGTGAACTTTGAATCCTGGTTTTCTAAGAAGAAGTGGCACTGCAAGGAGAACAGTTGTATTGTTAGTCTGAGGAAGCTTTGCATTTGCAGGACTTGGGCATTAGAGCAAAAAAGAATGAACAACCATTTTGTAGCACCTAAGGTCTGGAAGGAGGATATATAATATTTATTTCTTGCTTGCTTAAATTTTCTTATTTGCTTATTTAATATTTCTTATTTATTCTTTATATCATATTTTCTTACTTACGTGTATTGTATTACATGTAGTAACAGCTGAGAACTCCATGCTATCTTCATGGCAGATTTTTCTCTAAGAAGCTGATGTAGTAGAAACTCATTACATGAGTGAGCTGCAGGTTTTCGGTAGCATGTGAAAAGCAAATCTCTGCAAAGCACTCACCTGAGCGCAGGGTGAGCAAGGCTTGCACCCCGTGCGGGCTCATCCCCGGTGGGCTTCCACCAGAAGGTGAAACCTTCCCTGGAGGCAGCTAGAAGCCAGAGTTCATTTTCTCAAGGCCCGTGTCTAAAGCAACGTGCGTGTGTTTGGGAAAGGTCACTGGAAGCCTTCTCGGAACCAGGTGTAATGGTGTCACTGCCTTCTCTTCTCGTTGGTGTACCAGAAAGCCTGCTCGCGTTTCCCAGTGGCGGGGCATCGAATCACAGAATGCTTTGGGTTGGAAGGGACCTTTAGAGGCCATCCAGTCCAACCCCCTGCAGTGAGCAGGGACATCTTTAACCAGATCAGGAAAGTGTATGTGTGTGTGCGCGTATATTTTGCTCAGACACCAGCGACTTTGACCAGGAGTGTTTCGGTAGCTGCCTGTGTTTAATACGTGTACATATCAGTTAAGGTAAAATAAGAGCTTTTGAAGAAGTAGTATTTTGAATGCTTTTTAGCTTAAAATTATTATTGTAATTTATCACATAATTATTCTAAGTGGAACCCGAGTGCTTGGTACTACGCATCAGCCAGAGGAGATGCGATGGTACCTGCCCCAAGGAACTTGCTGCCTTAAAAGGCAAACCGTAGATGATGTTGCAGGTCGAGGGAGGGGATTCTGCCCCTCTGCTCTGCTCTGGTGAGACCCCACCTGGAGCCCTGCGTCCAGCTCTGGGGTCCTCAGCACAAGGAGGACATGGACCTGTCGGAGCGGGTCCAGAGGAGGCCACAAAAATGCTCCGAGGGCTGGAGCCCCTCTGCTACGAGGCCAGGCTGAGAGAGTTGGGGCTGTTCAGCCTGGAGAAGAGAAGGCCCCGGGGAGACCTTAGTGCGGCCTTGCAGTGCTTCAAGGGGGCCTAGAGGAAAGATGGGGACAGGCTTTTTAGCAAGGCCTGTGGTGACAGGACAAGGGGTGATGGTTTTAAACTAAAGGAGGGGAAATTTAGGCTAGATAGAAGGAAGAAATTTTTTACAATGAGGGTGGTGAAGCCCTGGCACAGGTTGCCCAGAGAGGTGGTGGAGGCCCCATCCCTGGAAACATTCCAGGTCAGGTTGGACGGGGCTGTGAGCAACCTGATCTGGTTAAAGATGTCCCTGCTCACTGCAGGGGGTTGGGCTGGATGGCCTCTAAAGGTCCCTTCCAACCCAAACCATTCTATGATTAAGACGCGAAAGGTATGTGTGAGGTAACAAACACATCGGGAAGAGCGAACGAGAATGACTGACGTGTTTCCCTTCCACTCTCCTGCAATCCCCTGCTTCGCTTCAAAGCAGTCTGTGAAACGTGTCATTGGAGGGCATTCCTCAGTGCATCACCCTCAAGTGACTGTGGCCAAAACTCACCAAATTCCATGTTCTGAAGTTGGCTCTGGCAGGAGGTGTTCCTCGCCAGTGTCTGTAATAGCGCACAGGTATTGACCCTCGCCCCCCCCGAGATTCCCAGCTGATTAATTGCCTGCTTTCTTCACTTTGCTAGACACCAGGCAACAATAGTCCGCTGCTGCCACAAAGCTTCTTCCGTCTCCAGACCCCAAGATTATCTTCTTAAAGTTCTCCTGCAGAAGCCCTGTTGCATAAAGGTCAAGTAGAGACTGTCCTGTTCAGGATGCTTTGAGCTCAGCTGTGTTACACCTGTGGTGAAGCAAACTTCATCAGCTCTAAGCCCGATACTCACCAAGCATCCAGGTGAGGAGAACACCACCAGACTCTGTGCCAGGGCTGTCCCGAAGCAACCAGCCAGTGGTTAGGAGGAGACATCTCCAGCTTATTTTATGCCAACTCTGTTCTAACCTTCTAGAGGGCAAGGTGACTGGGCCTAATAATGCAGGTCGTATTTTCTAGTCATCTTTTCTGATGAGGCTGAAGTGTTTGGACATTCAGCTGGTGCAGGGGGTGGTTAGATATCTCGGAAGGCATTGCAGTGCTTGTAGAGAGAGGAGGCTCTGTTAACAAGTGACCTCCAGAGCAGTATTTACAAACTTGGTGGTTAAGTTGCAGAATTTGGCTGCGATGTTGAACTTGGTGAACATAAAGGAAAATTGTCCTGGCTGTCGTGTTGGAAAGCCCAGTGGGCATGGCTGTAGGTGGCATTCACAAGTTGTTTGTGCTGAGTGCTTGTCCATTGTGAAAAAAAGACGCAATTCTGGACAAACTTAACGCTTGCTGTCGGAAAATTTGTACAAGTGGCTTAAATTAGAGCTTAAAAATTCCTAATTCTTTCTGGAGTGGGAAGTATGAGAGATGTGTTTGCAGAGTTTAACTACCAAGAGTCTACAGCAGATACAGACGTTGCTGCTGATAACTCTTCTTCCTCCGCCTGCCTCAGCCAGCCTCACGAGAGAACAGCTCTGTCCTTTGCAGGTAACCTGCTCTCTGGCCCTGCCCTCAGCCCGGTCGGGGTTTGGAGCACGTCACCGGGCTGTTTGGTGACATGGAGGTGGCCCATTTGACTGGCTGCGCTGGCGGCAGGGTTATGCGAGACTGGTGTTTGAGGGATGCAGCTGGCTGCTAAAAATAAGGTGACCAGAGGAATACTAATGCAAAATATTTATAGGCACTAGAGTTTGTTTTAGGCTAGAATTAGATATTGTTATTAACCCTCCTGGGTGGGTCGTGGTATTCCGTGTTCCACACAAACTCCTTGGTTTGTTTTACCCCGTGAGTTTGGCCTGTAACGTCCTTCTGCAGAGGTTTGCATGTCCAGCTTTGCTTTTCCGTGAGCCTGTGGAAGAGAGATAAATTTCCATGTCCCCTTCGTGGTCAGGAACCTCAGGGCTTCATAACATCGGAATCCTTGTGTCGTGGAAATTTTAGAGATTGAATTCAAGAAGTTTATCTTTGAGCGATTTAAATCTCATGAGCTCCAGTTTCTTGTGTGGGAAGCCATTGTCTAACGGCATTTCTGGCAACTTAGTTCAGTTCTCCGCTGTCTCATCTATCCCCTGCCGTTTCCCTAAGGTGTATTTTTGTACTGCGGTATTTCTTCTTAAGAGCATGTTAGCCCTTTAGGAAGATAAATGTTTTGATCTCATTATTCCTCATTTTTATGTATTTTTTTCAAGAGCACACAGAAAAGTAGCTACAGAAATAGAACCTTGATCTCAAAATCTCTATCACATGTCTTAATTACCAGACTGTGATTATATGTACACATTATAAACTCCCCCGGCAGCTGGTGACAGGATTCCAGCTCAGTCATCTACTGAGCTTTCCTTCCATTTCTGTAGGCGTGCTCTCTGAAGAAAGGAGAAGAAATCATTCTTGAAACTGGGACTGGGTTAAAACTGTGAGGAAGGTCGTTCACATGCAAGCTTGTCTTCTGCCTTAGAAGGCAAAAAATAAAGATGTTCACAGAAATAACTTCTCCGGTTAGAAATACGGGTCTTTTAAATACAAATGTAGAAAATTTGGAGGTTCTGTGCTAGCAGTTTTTTCCTTTCTCAGGATCTGAGCTTCTGTTTTGTTGTAGGGAGACATCACTGGAAATGTTATCCCTCAGGCGTGGGAATCTGTCGTCCGATGTGTTACTGAAAGCCCGTTAATTTAACCGTGTTTGGCTTCTGAAGATACCACTCATGAACATCCAATCAACTCTTTGTTCTTCCTCAGGAACTTAGGTTCTGTACTTAAATTTAAGTCTTTTCTAGGTGCACGCAGAAGTATCAGGTGCCACTTGGCAAAAATCAGTAGAGTAGAGCAGCGTAGGTGCCTGTACTAGATCAGAAACGCGCTTTGCCAAACCCAGCAGTTTAAGGAGCAGTAGGCTGGGATGTCTGCGTGGTGGTGTTGGGTAGCGGAGGGCAATTCCCGGAGAGGTGAACTCCTCCAGGCTGCCTTTCCCACAAAAGGCTGGACCAGAGGCTCTTCCAAGGTTCCTTCCGGCCCGGGCTGTTCTGTGGTCCTGGGTACCAGTACGGACGGCCTCCAGGTACTGCCAAGGCAAGCGGTCTGCTTTTGGTCTGTTGCTCCCAGTGGTAGACTTGACTTTCTGGACCCTCTCAACTTGCAAAGTCTTGGCCGAACGTACTTCACATTTGCACCCTCCTACCGTTTGCTTTCTGTGTGTGTCCGTAGGAGAGCGCACCGGCGGAGGTGGTTGCGGAGGGTGGTAAAATGTCTGGTTTGCAGGCGATGGGGATACATGGGGAACTCTTAGGCCGGATTTTGCTGCGGGAAGCGGGAATGCCTTTCCCGAGGAGCTGTCGTTCTTGTGCGTATTTGGTGTCTTGTTGATTTTTAGGAAACATAGCCTCCAGGATGTGTACGCTGCTTTTTAATTCCAGTTCATTTTCAGTTCTTATTTCTTTATGGGATTTTTGTGGCCTGTGCTAGGAGAGGAGGAGGAATATTTTTTTTCTCCGTTGGAATTTAAGCCCCATTAATTGACATTTTAACGGGAACTTGAATTCTCCCCACACAGTGATGCAGACTGCATGGTTATTGGTAAGCTGGCCATCACTGACATCGGAACGACAAAAGCATCCAAACCCCTGAACAACGTGGCCCAGCACCCGGAGGAGCACCAGAACACCGCCGCTGTTGTCACGGAAACGGCCACAAAAGACAGGTGAGATCGTCAAAACTCTCCCTTTACCAGCCTGTGACAGAGAATCGGTTTTAACCGTGTCGCTGAATGCGGTTATTCTGCCATTAGTGTGCGGTCAAAGTTACACGGGGACTACATCTGGAGTGTCTTGGAGTGCGTTACACTGCAGGTAGTGTAGAGCTATTGCTGCGATGTATCGCACGTGTCTCTCAGTTTCCCAGAAGTGCTGTCAAACCATCAGTTTCATTAAAATAATGGACTTCTCATCTCTTACCCATGCATACCAGCTACTCAGATAGTATGGGTTTGTATGTTCAGGTGAACATATAGACATTTACAGTTAAAATATTATGAGGAAATGTGGGAATGTGTTTTGGTAACTGAAACTGGAAGTAATCTCAAGGAGAAATGATATTAATAATTTTTTGTGAATGTGACAGTTTAGGTCTTTTTAAATAAGGAAACCCATCCTTCTGCGTATCTAGTGCTGTCACCTCCACAGCTTTGCTCTGGCTCCTGGTTTTGGCCAGAGAGTTGCGTATCAATAACAAGGTGCTTCTGCTCTTGCTGAGCTAAGACAGCCTCTCGGGTGTCTCAGTCCTCCTGGAGCAAGCTTGCTTTAGATTGAATCTGGGACGATGGTGCCTAGCTGAAGCCAGACATCTGGGCCGTCCTATGGGAATTTCTTCTGTTAGGGACTTTTGGTCAGAGGAAGAAGTTCTAACCAGCACTTTGAGCTTCATGCAACCAATCCACTCAACTCCACTCCATTAAAATCTGCCCTGGCTATCAGCACTACTGCTTCTTGTATCTCCCCGGTACAGCTACTGCCTAGCATTTGAGCCCACAATTTACAACCAGTCTCAGACAAATTGTAGCGCTAGCCTAACTTGTACTGGGGAGGAAGCCGAGTATCCCATCAGGTCGTTGTTCTCACCACCGCACCCCAGGTGCTGTCAGGGCCCTGAGCGCACCAGCGGGCACGGGGAGCTGAGCCGGGACTTGAGGGTGACACCGAAGTGGGGGCAAAAACCCTGCAGACAGGGTGCCCGGTCCCGTGGGACCCCATCCAGCGATCGCCATTCACGTCCTCGTCCTGGGACGAGACGGGTCCTGGGACGAGCCACGGAGTCAAGTCAGCAGGTCTGTGGCAGGAAGGCGCAAAGCCACGCGTACGGCACAGCTCCAGCAAAGACCCAAATCCAGCTCGCAGGCTGATGGCGGAGGGTGCCTGCGGGGGAGGCCCCAGACGAGGCTGGTCAGGTCAGAGCTTTCTGGTGGACTCAGGACCCTGACGGTCATGTTCCAAACTTCTGGTTCAATAAATTAATGAATGTTGTGTAGTCGGTACTCAAAGCTGACTTCTCAGTTTCTATTTTGATTTTTAAATGTAATATTTTGTAAAGGACTTGGAGGAGGTTCTCATTAGGAAGCTAATAGTGTTTTAGCAGGCAGAAGAAACAAAAATAGAGGAAGGATGGCTCCGAGGAAGGTTTCCAACCAGGATGAAAGTAAGCTTTAGGAGCGAGTATGTTCCAGAAGTTCTGTTTCTCTAACATTACTCTTTGGGTTTCTCTTTAGGAAAGAAGAAGTCTTGCCCTGTGCTGAAGCCACATTAAATGGCCCTGCTTGATGAAACAGATGCAATGGGACGTGTGTGATCCAGGCCAGGCTGCTACCTGGTGATGCAATTTGTCTTTTTTTTTTTTTTTTTTTTTTTTCCATTTTAATTTTATTTTTTAATAAATGCTGCATTGATGAGAGAGCTGGCATTCAGGACCAGACACGCAGTTTCAACACCAACAATCTGTTCTGAAAGACACTTGCATTGTCTAAATGTAGCATTGATCAGTTAGTCATCACAGGAATGATGGGGTTCTTCCCAAGCAAGCCTTCTGCCTAATTTTAGTTCCTTGTCCCCTTCCCTCTCTCCCTTGTTTTTGTTTTGTATTTGGGGTTCAGTCCTATTTTCTTAGTGTTATTGCACACAGTATTCAGCTTTTCTTCAGAGAGGTAGCAGGTCTAACGCTGGGACTTGGACACTGCACAAGAGTCCCGCAGTCGTGTGACCAAAGTTCCTGATGGAGCTGTCTTTGGGCAGCATTTGCACCGCTTTTGTATAGCAATAAAGCCTTATCAGAAACATTTCATAGGAGGAAAAGATGCAAACACTTTAAATGGGATGAAGCAGGGAGGGATTTTATTTTACATTTTTGTGGGGTGGGAGGGAAGTCATTGACATTCTCCCAAGCCAGAGGCCAAGTAGCTAAGTTGCTGTAATGCTGAACTGTCTTGAGAAATGGGAAGTCTCTGCGTTCCAGTGAATTGCTCAGTGCTCTCTCCTCTGGAGACGTGGCAGTTCACTGCAGGATCGTGGGTCGGTTAGCAATTGGTCTCCTCTGTCCGAGCCATCAAAACTCAACTTCCCGGATGTCGTCCTCCGTTGGCTGGAGAGTATGCAAAGAAGGTAGCGTGGTGTTTGCCAGCTGAGAGGATAATGATCCACTGGACTGCTGCCGTGCAGGAACGAGAGCAGATATGGCACAAACAGGTTATCAGGTGTTTGCTGGCTTTTTGGAGACTAATGTATTTTCAAATTATTATGGAAATCCTTTTCTGTTTGTTTTGTTCTGTTTTTAAAGTTTTTAATGGATGCAGGAACAGCAACACTTTTGCACTTTGAACCTAGTGACAACATTGGAGAGTGAAATGGCCCCAGCACAGGACTCCTGCTGTTACTCCCCAGGTAGTCGGTCCTGGAGAAGTTTGGGTGGGGGGGACACGTACCGCTGCCTCGGGAGAGTAGAGTAAAACAGTATGGAGAAGTGGACTGCGCTTCAAACTGCCTGGGAGCAAGGTCAGTTGAAGGTGCGTACTTGACTCTGGAACACAGGATCTTCTGTGTAGGCTGAAGGACCTACTCCTGTAAAGACTGTACCAGTTTCAGGCACAGGTCTGCGCCGAGCGGTGCTGGCCTCTGCTTTGAGCTTGTTCCCAGACCGGACTTGTGCACATAGATCATACGGGTGTAGATGTTGGGCCACTTGCAGAAGCAGGCTCGGGCTGGTAACAGCAGATCACCACGACCAGTGCTTATTCTCTACCCCTGTAGTCTAGATACAGAGCTGGGCCTGCTTTTGTGTGTAAGCTGTATGCTGAAATCCACCTGTCAAATGTTAAATGCCGCTTATTTTATTAGTCCGAGACCTAAGCTGGAAAATCATTCACTTTGGAATAAAAGCATGAAGCTTGACACATAGGTAGCCAAATAGCTTATTTTCAGATATATTCTCACTTGTGCGTAACGAGGGACTTACCCTGTGAGTATGAAAACGTACCTCACACAGATCTGTTGTTATGAGCAAAGGTGTCCTAGCCAGACTTCAGTCTTCTTAAAAAGTACTTTATTTTTAACTGTGATATGTATGTAGTACGTATGAAATTTTCTTAACTGTATTGAGAGGTTGGGGTGGGGGGGAGTGAGACGAACAAAATGTTTTCACTGTTAGAGTCAGTCTGTTCTGCTGGATCAGTATCCGACGGTGACGTACCCGCAGCATGAGGTTATCCTTGTGTGCCCAAAGATAACGTGATTTCATTTTTGCTCTTAGGGAAAATTGAGGATTTGCTTTGCTGGAATAGCAGATACGGAGGTTGCGGTGCAGAAGGCAGGACGGGATTGCTGTGTGCTAGGGTTGCGGGCCACTCGTATGCTGCTGACATAGCTGTGGTTTCTCTCAGCTGCAATTACTTGGTAAGAAGGTGCTTTCGTGGCATAGTACTGTTGTTCTGGAAGTCTTCTCGCTCACTCCTTGTAATTTAAAATAAATAATTTAAAATTACATTGCGCTGGGAGGAAAAAAAAAAAATATCTCACTTTCTGCTTTGGTTACCCTGCTTGCTGTTCAGAGATCAATCCCACTCTTAGCCAGGATTATCAGAAATGATCAGTGGTTTTGAATTCCTAACTGAAGACACATTAAAGTCTTAACTTTCAGAGGATTGGTGCTAGAGGTTTTTTGAAAATCAGGTTCTCTTTGGGCATTCTTTAAACACCCACCCAAAAACGATACTATGAAAACTGAAAAACCATTCATCCAATACAACATCAGTGCAGCTTATTCTGACGGCTGGTTGAAGACCGTGATTGGGCTTCACTCCCGTTAAATACCAGGTGGTGGCAATAGTTCTCTTCCAGTCTGTTCTCACTCACGGTTCTTGACCGTGGTGCTTGCAGGCTCCACCGTGCTACAATTGCGACCAAGTCCATGTAGGATCGAGAGGTTGAGGGGAAATGTCCATAGCAGGCACGATTTGATCATCCTTCTGGCTTGATACGTTTTCAGCCGCCTTGTTAAACAGATAAACGATCTTTGCGTTCGGTTACATCACAGACAGGGGTCACCTTACATCACCTCGAGCCGCGGTGGCAAATTTTGCAAGAATACTGATTAGCTGTACCCGCCTGATCTGTTCATGAAGCCGTGGTTTGGGGAGCAGTAACCTCCTCCTGAAAAGTGGTACGGAACAGCTGGCAGCAATAACATCCTGAAACGCGTTGGAGAGGTGTGCAAGGACGTGTCTGTGCCTTTCGTTGCAGATTCTGAACTTGTCATTCGTTAGCTTTTGGCTTTGAGTCTATAAATTGAAATGAAAGCTTTAATAATATATTTAAACATATCCAGTAGGCAGATCTAAAAACACAGTTTAGTTACTGAGGGGCTCGTTATCTAAGTTTATTAATTTGATTACTTGTGTCCAGTTATTTTTGTGATAACACATTTTACCGGTAGTTAAATAGATTTGTAGAAATGCACAAGCTCTCTTGCTTTTGTGACAGTGAATGATTCCTCCACATTTGGGATTTGAGCTCTGATTTATACCTCATCGCTCCCAAACCAGCCACAAGCCCATCTAGAAAGAGTTCCTCATCCTCGGTATGTTGGGGTTTGCAGTTCAGAACGGATCCAGAGTCAGATGATGGTTTCCTTGCGTGGCTCAAATAATTTTATAGGTAAACAGTGCGTAAATTTCTTTCCTGTCGTAAGTTTGAGCTTCCTGTCAATCTGGAGTCACGGTGGATATGTAGAGTTGGAGGGTCCTGCTGCCTGTGGCCTCTCTTGGTCCCCATTGCTGTCTGAGCTTTCTTCCTCGCCGTCCCAGACCGCTGCCCAGCACTCTGCAGGGCGCAGGGCTCCGTGACTGCCTTTGTTTTCAGGGGACCGTAAGGCGTAGCTTGCAGTGACTCGGTTGAGCCCTTCCCACAGGTCTGGCCGTGCCACGTGCAGTGCCAGCACTGTGTCTCCACGGCGGTTGTTCATGGTGGCGTCTCGGGGCGCGCTGACTGCTGGGGAGCTGTTACCTTCTCCCCGAGTAAGCCGTGTGCTCTAGGGAAGGGCCGTTACCCCAGGCTGGAGCGGGATGTATTGTCTACTGAAAATGGATTTACTTAACCCAGCTGTACCCTTTAAAAAAACCCCTCGGCTTGCTTAGATACTTGGTCAGAAAGCAATGAAGACTAAAGAGAAGTTCTGTTCAGCACTGTCCTTCCTCATTTATGTGCAGTATTTTGAATCTGTCCATATCGATATGGTATATATAATTTTAGGTTTGAATATGTATACTGATGAGTGTGTATATAGATATATATTTGCAATATGTATTATTCCATGTATATTTATACACACACAGTTGGGTATTGTGAGAAACCTGGTGAAGCAGCGACTCAGAGCACAACGAGCCTAACTTTTGTACCTCTGTACAGCTCCATGATCAATAGCAAGTCATCGGCAAACATTTGTTGTACAAGACCAAAACCAGCAAGGCATACCTTACTGGGGGGAAGTGGTTCTGCTGGAACAGTCTAGTTGAACGGTTCTACCCAGCTGGGCATCGATACGGTGGATTACAAGAGAGCAGCGGCTTGTCCCGTGATCCCGCTGTTGTTCCTGGCGTCCCTGCTGCTGCAGAGCCTTGCCCGCGTGCTCTCACACCGGGAGAGGAGGGGGCCTTTTCTGTACAATTAGCAGTTAAAAAGTGATCAGTTCAGCGGATGCTAAATAATTCCTCAATCATAGCACGTTTGTCTCTGGCTGGTTGGATTGTGGGGAGAAACACGCTCCTTTGGGCGATAACAGCCGATCAGGAGTCCTGCCGTCACCACATCAGATGACTGTCTTCAGGCGTCCGAACTCCGGTCTTCATACCCGGGTATTAAACTGGGGGGGAGCACGGTTGTAGGGCTCGCAATCAGAAAAACCCCACGCTGCAGAAAGATCAAGCGTAACTAGTTTGGAGCCGTGGAGATGCGGTCCGATAGCAGATAAAAGCTCAAGCGGTTTGGATTAATTATTTCTGTTGCTGACTGCAGGCTTTTCACGCTTGAGACGACACCACTACGAGCAGGCGGGTGGTTACGTACCCCCCTCACACCGGGGCAGATCTGGAATTGGGTTCAGGGGGTTGAATTCCCTTGCTGTCCCAAAGAGGTGAGGTCCTCTCTAAAATTGTATCCACTGGCTTCAAGTTAAAGCTTAGGTGCAACAGTCCTTTGAAGGAAAGCGATCAAGGAACACGACTGTAGTTTATTCAACAGTTTCACCAGTCTTCTAACAGAATTTTCCCCCACACAAATACAATTTGTTGCTTCTTCTCTCGAGTCATAACAGTTAATGGCAGACAAAATCCCAGTTACTCATCTGGATAATGTGTCCTCAGCAAAGCCTGAGAGAAATTTCGTGAGCGTCCCAAGGCTTTGCTGCCCTTATTGCTTTTTAGAGAGCTGCAGCTGGCAAGCAGAATGGAAAACCAGGGGGTACACAAATTTAAAAAAAAAAAGAAAAAAGAAGGAAAAAAAAAAAACACCCCAACAACAAAAAAAACCCAGTATTGCCCTCGGCATCTATTCAAAAAGACTCGGGCATCCCAATTTGCCAGCAGAAAGGTTTTGGGTATGGTGCAGCGTGCAAGGTGGATGAACGTTAAGGGGTGTTCCTAAATAACATATCTAAAGGAAAAAGATTCAAATGGCTTTACTGTTGTCTGCTGGCATCCCAAACCCATTTTCCTAAAAATTAGCCAGCGAGCTGTAATTGAAATCCTTATTTATCAGTGGCATAGCTTAGAGCAAATCGTACTGCCGGTCACTCGAGGTTTACACCACGGCGTGTGCTCCGTAGTGTTTCAGCCTCGGCTTAATCCTTCCAGCCATGAAGCGCCTTATTTCCCTCCTGCCCGGTTGGAGCTGTGCCCGAGAGTACGGCCTGGGGCTCCAGAGCCCTGTGCGGGGGCTTTTCGGGTTTTACACCTTTCTTTGCACTTCTTTTCTGACACTCGTAACCATCCTCTGTAGTATTTTTGTCAGCATTTACTAGTAAGGTTTGGTTTTTTTTTTAGACTTCACCTTTCGTCGTGCTAAGCACTGTCTTCTTGCGATGATAGTGGCAGTAAAGCCGGGAGAGCCTCATTTTCTTCAGTTGTTCAGTTTTTCTGGGAAACAGCTGCTGTGGGGCAGAGTCCCCTAATTTCTGCGAATGTTAAAGACCAGAGTGGTTTGCCAGTCGTGGTGGAAGAGGCGCAAGAAATTCTTGCGAGCGCTCTGATACTGGCCATGCAATTTGATGTCCCCTGAGACTTCATGAGAGAGGAAAGTCCTGCACCCTGGCTGCGGATGAATTATACTTGATAAATAAGATCAGTTGGTATTTTTGCAATGTAATACTTGACTTTTTTGGTGCCATATAGCAGCTCATCTTGCAATTTTCAGTCGTTTAAAGGACAAGTTTTCTTCTCTTGCTCTTCCCAAAGCAGCGATCTCCCCCTGAATCACGTTCAGAAATCAGAAACAATTGATTCTCTTGTTACAGGAGGGTTTGTTGTCATCAGAGAAAAGAGACAAAATGAAACCTGCCGTTTGCAATGGCATGCTCATTTCCTTTGGTTGGTTTGTTGTGGGTTTTTTAACCACCCATCAGTTCTCTCTGAAATTCTGTTCTGCCACGTGCTCTGTTGTTCTGAAGGCGTCTGTGTCTCCGGTTGCGAGCTCTCGCAAGGCAAGCGTGATGCACTTACGTGCTCTTTTGCCAACCCTGGCTTTAAAAGAAAACATTTTTAGATGCTTCTCCCTGAAGTGAAATTCAATTTCTTATTCTCATCCTGTCCCTTGACGCTAGGGGCGAGCACTCGGTAGGGGAAGACACTGGAAGGGTTGCGCAGTATGGTGCAGGTTCATGGTTTCGGAGCGCGGCTGTTGGCCTGTGGTGCAGTAGGGTTTTTCTCCGGTTTGGACATCACAGGCCGTTAAAAAACAAACAAACGGGTGAAAGACACCCCCTTGTTCTGAGAAGATCTTACAGCTTTCTGTTCAGATTGCATGGGATGGGGGCTTTACTTAAAAAAAAAAAAGTTTGATGCATAGGAACGAGCTGGAGGAAGATGGAGAGCTGTACTCGGGTGTATCCGTCTTTGTGACGCTGTGTCGTTTGGGGGCCTGCTATTAATTAGCTTAAACTAGGACACGCTGCGTTCAGTACTGTACACGGAGCCTCCTAACTGTGAGTGGATGGTGCTGCACGCTTCGGGGCCGTTTTAGAAAAGCTGAGTCTTTCATTGCAGAGTCCATTTCACGTTACTGTTAGCTCCTGGCTCCTTAACGCACATGTGCTGCGGCTGCTTTCTTCCCTGGTCTTGTCCCAGCTTGTATGGTTTCCCTGATCGGGGTGTAAAAGGATTTGTTTAAGCCTCGTTACTGAAACCGCCACGTAACCCAGAGTATGGTTGTGTGTAATATGGTTAATTAATATGGTTAATGCTGGGCTTGGAAGGGTTTAGTTTTATTTTCAAGAGCAACATGGGCAAGGAAGAGCTGAAGGCTCTCTGAAAGCTAATTAAACTAAAAGCTTGCTTTGGAGGCTATCAAGTGTATTGACGTTGAGTGCAGCAATATGTATCTTTAAAAAATCTGGGGCTTAGGTATTTATTTGTAACCGTTCCCTATTTGATTCAATAGCTCACTAATTAGCTTGCAACAGGATCTTTTTCTTTGCTCTGCTGAGACTGGATTTGAGTCTGTGGCGCTTTGCGATTGTGATACGTTCCTCCTCTTTCTCAGATCCCCCCTCCGAGTCCATGCGTTCAGGAACCGGAGCTCAAGCAGAGCGCGGTTATCCCTGGCTGCTGGCACGTGGCACGAGAGGGGAGAGCTCTTGAGGTTTGGGAATGGATGGTGTAACCTTCGTAAGGTGGGCTAAGGCTGACTTGGTGCAGCTGGTTTTTTCCCCTTAATAAATGTGTCATGTTGGATAGAAGATACCTACGTTGTTCGTTTCTCCATCAAAGCAAGAAACGTTTTTTGAGCAAAAAGGGGTCCCGAACTTGAGAACAACCCAAACCCCCTTGTAGCTCATTGAATCTTAGAAAGAGACATTTAGTATTAAATATTTCTTGGTGAGGTCGCAGCAGTGTGTTCACTGAGTCAGGACAGAGCGCCGTATCTCAGACGTGGCCGTGGTAAGCTCATAAGCACATGATTTCCATTATCACTGAATTATTTTAAAATAACTTGGGATGAAGTTTGAAGGAATGATTTTACCTTTGCATGACGACTTGCAAAAAAGAAATCCTTCTGGCCAGGAGAACAGCGTGGGTTTAGTTTCATTATGGACAGTGCCTTAGCTCGTTTCCAGAATTCTGCATCGTTGCTTATTTTTATGGCTCTTCGGTAGCAGAAACGGACACCTTAGAGGTACTTCACGCATTAGACCGTTTTTAAAATTCAGTTCAGTGAAAGTGTAAGATTCTTTGGAAGATGGGTTTGATACAATTCCTGTGGATTTCACACTGGCTAAAGTTCCCAGCTTCCTAGGGAATGCTGTTTCGTTTGGGGCGAGAAGGTGATTTTTGATACTGGTTTCCCTCAGAAGTAGCTGCTGACAAAGTGCCAGCTGCTAGGAAGCTTCTAGTAAACATAAGCAGGCGTTTTCTGTGTGCATTTGCATACAAACTTTCTGACAGGTTTGAATACCGAAAATAAACAATTTGGCTCCTCTGTGTTCGCTTATCTCATCTAAAACTCACTTACCTCATTACCAGGAGGGATTGTGGTGACCAGGCCGACCTCCCTATTCATCTTTGTACAAAATGAACTGTTTCCTAGTGACTGTTACCTGTCACCTTTCACGGCGTAAATATAGAAATGTTAGTGAAATATGCCTATATGTAAAATGTATTTTTATATTTGATGCTGATCAGGAGAGAAGAATCCTTCTTCTCCCCCTGAAGTTGGGAGGACTTTTATAAAGGACAGATCTTTCCCCATCTATTTTTTATTTTCTCAAATTGTTTGGACAGATGTAAACTATGAAAAATCTTTTATCATGTAATTTTGATGCTCGTAGCTAGTTTTTCAGAACTTTATAGGAATTCTAGAAATGCTGTAGAGAATTTCCCACCGTCAGTGGATTTTGAGTAAGCTTGTCTTCTGCAGTACAGCGTGCCGTTGAGATGCTGCAGAAGTGAACTTGGCTAGATCGTTAACGGAACTAAACTTGAAACGTGATTAACTAGAGGCACAGCAAATGTTAATTGAAAACTTATCCTTGTGTACAGCGTGGAACTATTTCTCACTCATCGGTAAAGCCCGTGGAAATCCTTCGCCAAAATGCTGAATGTTGCATCGGAGCCAGCCAGAGCCGAGTCGCCGGCGGTGAGGTCCTGGTCTGGCTCCGTCCTCATCTGAAGCGCGTACGAGAGCACGCGTAGCCAGGGCTCCGGCTGCTGCATCCGTGTGGGCTTTGGTTTACAAAACAGGGACGGAAGAATCGCCTGTGGTACTCGTTTGCACTGGAGGCTGTGTGAGAGGAGGGTTGTGCTTCTCCATCGCCGGGAGCACCGTGGTCCCCGCGTTCAGCGGTCCTCGCGGCGCGGCAGTGACTTTGCACTGAAACTTTAACTCTTTTTCTGCTCATCTCATCTTCAGGCTAAGGCTTAAACACGAAACCGTGACTGACTTGCCAGGACAATCTGGAAAAAATGGCTTTATGCAGAAAATCACCTCTTCTCTTCTCACCCGAGGTCAGACGACATCGTCTCTTGCACGGCAGCGCGGTCTCTCTGTCTGGGCTCTCTCTGCATATCACCACCTCTCCTGGTGGGTCTGCTCAAACCGTTCAACGGGCGAACAGGCAGAACGGCTTTTGTTCTCCGTGGCACCTTATGGAGCAGGGCCAGGCCCTTTGTAGGGGATTTGTTGGTTATCTGGAACACGCCGGTGGGGGTTAGGATAACACAGGGCACGAAACTTGCCTTAAAGTGCATTGGTCACATGTAACTTAAAGTTCTGCATTCTTACTCTTTCAGAATCAAATAAAGAGAACCATTAATTACCTCACACTATAAATTTCTGTAAATTTTGACTGTAACATATGGATCACGTGAAAATACGCATGTTACATGAAAACATTAGAAGTTAAAAAAAGGAAGTAGAGTAGTTAGTAAATAACGCAGTGAATTGTAGTATTAATTCAGTGTTCAGTTCCTAGACATGATTTGAAAGAGAAACATCATCTTTGTACAGAATAGCTTCGCAGTCACTTTCAAAGCAGCGTTTTCTTTTTGCCTGAGGCTTCGAACAGACCTTTCTTTCTTTCTTTCTTTCTTAAAATAAATTGGCCAAAGCAGGGGGTGGCAGAGCTCAAAGTACTGGGGGCTCCTTTGTTTCCTTTCAGAAACTTCTCTTCACGTGACGTGGATGCTATTAATTTGGAATTAACTTCCCTTTACTGTGTCACATCGCTCCTGCTATTTCCCTCGGAACCTCGGAACAGCTCCGCTCCGTCGGTGTATCTGCTGAGACTTTACCAAGAAAAGGCATTTGTGCTCACTTAGATGCTTCCCAGCTCCTAGCTGGGATAGAGCCTCTTTTTTTTTGGTACCTTCAGTCTGTCTCACTTCTCACACTTTCATACTTTACCTTTTATGGTACAAATCCACAAGACCATCCTTCCCCGGCCTGCCTTCCCCTGCAGCTGTCTGTGGCGGGGATCGGGGCAGGATCGCATCGCCTCGTGAGCACGTGCGTCGTCTTTCTTGCGCCGAGATGCGTTTGCGGCATCCGCAGTCGCCGCTCTGAGGGAATCCTCCCGCTGGGGTTTGGGGGTTGGGATCGCCCGCTCCACCGTGGCTGGGTCGGGTTTGTCTCCTCCGTGCACAGCACCGTCCCGTTCCCACCCCGGAGCTCGCCCTGTTTGCATTCCAGCTGATAACCGAGTGCCCTTGAAGGAGTGAGCCGTCTCTAGGGCAAAACAATGATCAGCAATAAAAATGCCAGATATAAAAACACCAGTGCCTTTGTTTTAGTTCGGAAGGAGTAATTTCTTCTCATTGCAGCTTTGGAACCAAGTCATGTTTCATCTCCAGATAGCCAGGAAACGGGGAAAGAGAACGTGATGCACGGAAGGGTCCCACGCTGGGATAATGATAATAATTTTCAAATACCCCGCTGTTGTTCCGAGTGCCTTATATCCATCCAGATCCCGACAAAAGGTATTTCTGTTCCTTGTGCTCTTCTTCCTCTTAAGCCTCCCTAACCTCATAGCTGCTTCTGCCGCTTCATAGATCCCCTGGTGCGCGCCGCCACGCTTCCCCGCTGTGTTTCCTGCGCAGCGAGCTCCCGGGTGAGGCCACCGAGGTCTTCCTCACCGGGGCCTGCCTCAAGGACCCCTTCCCTTCCCTTCCCTCCGTGGGCGTTACGTGGAGTCGGGGCGTGAAGATGATGCGAGGAACAGCGTGTGCACTGGTAGCGATGGGGATGCGGGAGACGTTGCGGCGTTGCCGGTGTTGCCGTGCCCCCCCCCCAGCTTGCGTGTCAGTATTTCACCGAGAGAAGGGAAGATGTCATTTGGGGATCGTTATCACCGTGCAAAAGCTCCGCGGGCTGCCTTTAAGGAGCAGCCAAGCAGGGAGAACGGGCTCCTTTTCCTGAAGGGCAATAGGGGTTACGCGATGGTGTCTGGTGCGGCAGAGCGTTTAAATGGAGCGGTGAAGGTAAATCTGATGTACACCCTGCTGTCTCTTCAGAATGTTTTATTGATACCCAGCTAAAACACGTACGTTGAATTTGTCCTCCAGGCGTTAGAGAAACCGTGCTTAAAAGCGCCGAAGAAATTGATTATACGTAACTTTGTGTTTAAAGATAACTAATATTTAATATTAAATATTTTATTATTTAATGTGTAACTTAAATTAAAATCCCATTTGTCGATACGGGCATGTAAATATTTTCCCCTTATGAAATATAAATATTCCTCATCTGCATTTTGTTTCCCGAATGAAAAGCAATTTTTCTGCAAAACAGTCACTGAGAAATCCTTGCAGAGCTGCTGACAAGCTTCTCCATTTTCTAATTATCCACACCCTTGGTAGCAGCACGATATCCGTACAGCTGAAAATAACGGAAGCATTAAAACATTCTGTGTTCAGTTGGTACACGCTGAAGTTGGACCTTGCGCTGGCCTTTGAGTTCATCACGAGCGGGTTGTGCGGTGGGGGCTGCGGTTACGGCGTCACCGTAAATCGGAATTCCTAAAGGTGTGCTCAGACGATAACTAGTGGGTGTACGGGGAGAGAGAAGGATGTGTATTTACCGAAGCCGCTCTGTCGGGTCGCTTGTTTGCAGGTTGCTAACCGGGTGGCACTGGCAGGACCTGTGCCGTCACTGGTGTCACCAGTGTGCCACGGCTCATCCTTGGTGTTAGCTGGCCCGACCCGCGAGGAGCCCAGCGCCAGAACCGCCGCTGGCCTGTAGTTACCGGATCGTTGGCGTACAGCTTGGGTTAGGAGTCGTGAAGCTTTGAACGCCTGCTGGCTCCATCCTGCGCTTTCCCCGCGCAGCCCTCGGTAGGAGATGAGGCGCACGCGCCTGCGCCGCCTCCCCGGTGCCGGAGGGAGCCCAGGGGCTCCCGGGGTCGGGAACCGCCTTGCGCTTGGCCAGGCTGGAGTGCCCGGCCCGAGCCGGAGCAGTCGGGGAGCCCTGGTGATGGATGGATCCACTCTTGAGCGCAGGGTTTTAATCACAGAGGCGTCCGCCTCTCCTGCAGGGTTTAATTGCAGCGGCGGCAGCGGCAGCAGCGGCTCTGCGTCCGTCTGGAACCCCCCGTAAAACTGGGCCTTGAAACGCAGAGAGCGGTCGGAGTTGGGCTTTCCCCGGGGTGGGCTGAGCTCGCTGGCCGGTTTGGGTCCAAGGAGGCGCACGGGGAAAGCAGCACGAGGTTTGTGTCGGGGCGGGCGCTGCAGGGATGTCGGAGCAGCCTGGAGACCGCGCAGGCGGTCGGTGCGGACGGACTTACGGCCAATTTGTCAGTAACACTTGACCCCCCCCAGCCCACTTTGTAGATATTTTTACAGCATCCATGGGAGCGGTAACTTTTCCCTCTTGGTGTCCGGTCTGGCTGAGGACGTGAGCAGCCCAGGACCTCTGGGCTTGGACCATGGGACAGAAGGGAGCAGAGGAGACCTTGTCATTAAAAGAATTATTGGGATTGCAAGGAAGAAAATGATTTCTTCTGCCAGCCTTGTTGTTAATTTAAAGAGCAGATTTAGAAGCGAGAAATATTCTTCCACTTGCTTGCTGCGCCTGAAATATTTTTCGTGTGTCTTTAGGAACTCAAAGCATCAGCTCTCTTCTCTGCTTGCGGCAGGTCGTGCCCAGTAACAGACCCGGCAGTTTTATTTGCGAGGTGGGGGCTGCTGGGCCGGGGGCTGCGCTGGCCGGCGGCGGCAGGACGGGCAGGAGCAGCTCCCGGGCAGGGCGAGGGTTTGGTGGAGGGAGCTGCTGGCCAGGGAGCGCTGGGTTTGCATCTCCTTGGCTCTGTGTTCCCTCCCGCCGCTCCTCATCTTCGGTTGTTAATGTATATAGGGACTATTTATATTTATATATATATATATTTATATATATATATATATTTCTAAAGTCACCTTAAACCTATTTTTCTCAGAGCTTTTGGGTTTGCGTATAACTTCTCATTAGTAAGTGTGCACCTTCTGAAACTGCTTAATCATTGGTACAAATTAAAACAAAAAAGCAAGGTACTGGGCACAGGGAGGAAGGTTTCGGGGGGGCAGGATCCGCTGGGGACTCGCTTCCGCTGGGCTGAGGTGTGGGAACGAAGTGACTCGGTATGGGGTTTTTCCAGTTCAAGATAAAATACTATTTTATACTTGTTACCGTTTTCTCTAGGGAGGTAAAGCTGTGTTTTCAGACTTAAAACAAGGAAGTGCTCAAGGGTGGTTTTCATTTTGGCATTTTTCTCGGCGAGGCTCGCGGAAAAGGAGGTCGTTGGGTTTTAACTTTTGTTCCTTGTCTCTTTCTGTCTTTGCATTTTGTATCCAACCCGGGTTTTGACAGTGTTGAAAATTTAGCTGAGCAGCTTCAGTTGAAATGTAAAGTTTTATAGAAACCTTTTTCTTGCTCTGATCTTTTGTAAACCTTTTCTTTAACACAACCCGAGTACTGGCACTGATGGGTTTGGCAGTCGTCCCGTATAGACGTGTGCGTGTACCTGTGTACGTGCAGCCATACGCGTGTATACCTGCGGTGGGTGACATGGGTTATTGCACATTAAAATAGCCGTGGTTCTAACAATATTTTTTACTCTCTGGTGTATCTGCTCAGATGAACAGAAACTTCCTCCTTAGGCTCTGATTGTCCTAACCCGACAGGACGCCGTCGTTTAACCGGTTCATTTGCACTCGGCTTATTTAAAGCAATCAGAATATTAAATATTCTTTGCCACCTTATCTTGGTCCACGGTCTCTTGAATTGGAGCTTCTGGAGTTGCTTTTCCGTAACCTCCATCAGTTTCGTTTCTGTTTGGCATTGGGCTGCGGTTTAGACTCGAGGCGATTGGAAATGTTTGGCTTTTTGACTGTTAGCACTCACCACTTATTTAAGGCCTGTCCACCCTAGAAAATCCACCAGTTGCCACCTTAGGCTAAAGGACCCCAAAACGCTTGCTTAAACTAAAAATAAACCAAGACAGTTCGGGTTTTTTTAAATAATCACTGATCTCCAGGAGAGCTGGGAGGCTGTAGTGGCCGCAGCGACGCTGGTCAGAGCCTGGGAGCTGCCCAGTTCATCCAGGCGTCTCCTACGGGGAGCAGAGCTCCGGCCGGGGAGGGTGCGTGACCGTCCCGGGGCGCCCGCGGCCGTGCGCTGCTCCTGGCGTCTGCTCTTCGCTGCAGCCGCTCATTTCAGAGAAGACCGTGGAGACGGCCCCACCGCAGTCCCTGGGTGACAGCCGGGGTAGAGCTGAAGTCCGGGCCGTGGCGGGTGCGAGGTGAAACCTTCCTGGGCCCCCGAGAACAGGAGAGCTTTAAATCCAGGCGTCCAAGCTGGGGACGGCACCGCCGCCGTGGGCGGAGCGGGGACGGGGCACTAAGGCGTGCAAGGGCTGGATCGCGCAGTGCTCGGCACCCAAACGTGAGCCCGGATTTTCAGCGTAGCTCTGCACCTGCTTTGCTCTGCTCTTCTCAAAATCCAGGCGTTTTGTTCCGGTGCCCCGAGAGCCGAGTCTCCCCAAAAAGCTGCCCATGACCTTGAGCGCTGCCGGGAAGTCCGGGCGCTGTGCTTCCCTGGGGAGCGGCTCGGGACAGGTTTTATGTGCAGGCGCCCGGGTGGCCTGGCTGGAAAGGCAAGCGCTAGGGGCTGGGTCTATGCCTTTAAAAGGAAAAAAAAAAGACATAAAGCAGTGGCCGCTAGGTAAGATGCACTCTGTATAGCAATAAGAAACACTTGCCTGCACAGGCAGCGTCCTGGGGCTGTCGCAGCGGCCGTACCGGTAACGGCTGGTGGATGAGACCGTGGCTGGTGTGGGGAGGGTCCTCGCCGAGCCCGGCACGCCGGGGCTCGATGCCGGGGCTCGATGCCGGGGCTCGACGCTGGGGAATGCGGAAATCCCGTTGGAGCTTCACGTGGCCTTTCCTCTAAACCGGGAAGGGGTGGCAAAGGGGGTGCCCACCTGGGTTAATTAATTCAGTGCAATGATGTAGGGGAGCCTTTCTTCTCATGATGCCTACTGCCCTTAAATGTTGAAACCGGGTCTTTGTAAGCAATGTCTGTGTATCTATGTGTATATATGAGGGACAAATTTTAAATTACTGCCTTTTTTCCCTGTTTATTTTTCTGAGTAATTCCAGATGTACTTTAGTCTCTCTACTGTCAAAACTTTTATATTGTAAATCTGATGCTGGTGGCTTTTAGTTATTTTGGTTTTTGTTTTTGTAAAAAAGAAAAAAAAAGAAAAAAAAGAAAAAAGAAAAAGAAAAAAAAAAGTCTGCATCTCTCTATGTTGTCAGTTTTAGGCTGTAAATTCCAACTATCAATAAAAGCTCAAAATTCACGTGCCGGTGGTGGATTCCTCCATCCTGCAGGACACGCTCAGCCCCCGCCGTGCTGCATCCCACCCTCCGCTCGCGTGAGCAGGACAGCTTCGCTCTCCAGCTTCGGCCTGACTGCCCCGCGCAGGCAGGGGGTGAGTGCAGGCAGGCGGCGAGTGCAGGCAGCGTTCGGGATGGTGCCCGCAGAAACCTGCGGGTTTCTTCTGCCCGTGCACCCAGGAGTGCGGAGCAGGAGCTCGGGCGGCTTCCCCCAGCCCCTGGGGAAGGCCGAGGCTGGGGTCGCTGGTTTTCAAGTCATCTGTTGTCAAAGGGGAGAGGAGGTAAATGCCGGTCTGTGGCCTGCGCTGGCTCACGGGAGGATCGCCACCGCAACACCGCCACTGTAAGATGAGCGTGGCTTTGCTCTTGGAAATGCACGCCTCGCCGCCGGAGCATGAGTGACGTGATCCCCGTGGGGAGCGGTGCCATGGCAGCGGCGTGGATTCTGGCTGAAACCCCTGGTGCTGGTGGGCTGTAACGGCTGCCTGGCTAACGGGAGAGGCGCTGGAGTGACCGATGTCCTCCCTGCTGCCCCGGACGGTGCTTTCGCTTACCCCAGTTTAGTCGTTGCCAAGGCTGGGCGTGCGAGGCTGCAAACCACAGGCAGCGACCCAAGTGCCTCGGCCGTCAGCAGCTTTGCCAGAGGTTTGCCTCTGTACGTGGCTGGGCCCCCTCTGCTGAAGCGTGTTAGCTGCATTGCAAGAAAAATCGCAGTCCCATGGCTTCTTGTGCCAAACTCCAGAAGTCTTCGCTCTGAAGCAAGCCGTTGGTGGTGCAGGTCAGGCTGCGACCGCGGTGGGCACGGAGGTGGAGCGGGGCTGGCCTCCCGCGCTTCGCCAGCTGTGGGCAGGCCTGAGGGCAGCACCGCGTTGGCAGCCCCTCAGCTTGGGCCGTGGTGACCTTTCAGGACATCGTGAGGAAGCTGAAGTGTGGACCCTCCTCTCGTGCTCCGTAGTTTTTCCAAGAGGTTCCTGTCTTGGTGGCTGCAGCCAGGAGCAGCTTTGCGAGAGCTGGTTGACGTCCCTGTTCCTATAGGTAACGAAGCATCGAGGGCGGCTGTTCAAGAGGAACTGGACACGGTTTGGTACCAGGTGCCGCCTGTCGTGATCCCTCAGTGTGCCCAGTGCTCCCCAGCACCGGCTGGTGCTGGGGAGAGTCACAAACCGGCACCGCTGGGTTTCCAGCTTTCCTTTAACACCATTTCCCTTCCCCTGCTGCAGAGCGAGGCAGTTTTCAGTGTGCGTCAGATCAGCCGCTCCATGCAGCTGCCCTGGAGATCCCAGCCCTGCGGTGGCATGCTGCTGCTGTCTCTAACAGCGCTTTGCTCAGCAGGGACCCGCATGGTGCAGCGGCACCGGGTCAAGGGGCCGCCCTCCGTGGTGCAGCCCGAGGCGTACCCCCGTTTCCTGGGGACAAGGTTCTGCTGCAAGCCCAGAGCCCATGAGGGGACAAACACATCCGGGCAGACCAGCACTGGCTCTGCTCGGGCAAGGCCACTGGGCCGTGCCAGCAGCTCTCCCTGTGGCTCCGTCCCTGTGAAGCAGGGGACAGCCGCGTCCCCTCGCGCCAGGAGCTGAGCCCAGGTCCTGGGGGCCCCGCAGTGCTGGCCCAGTGCACCAGGGCAGCTGATGGTGGAGGCAGTGAGGCAAAAGGACACGTGTCATATTAATTTTTTTTTTATTAAATTCCGTTAGTTTTCTCTTTATATAATAACCTTTTTCCTCTAGGCACAATACAATACAAGGACTCTGTATGTTTGACACAATGTACAGAAACTTCAATAATCTACAACCGCTCAGGTAAGTTACAAAAACCTCTGTGTTGCACCAGCTACCTGCCACAGCCATTATTGTACAATAAAACAAAGAGGGAAACCTGGGGGTTAAGACTGTACAAAGATCTCTGCACTGAAATAAAACATTGTACTCCTTCTTTAAAAACAAGACACAAGAGCTGGCCGAGCTTGCGGGGAGGCGGGAGGTCGGGCCGCAGCCGGTGCAGTGGCTCTGCCGGGCCGGGAGGGCTGTGGAGGCCGGTTCCCGTCCGGCGGCCGGACGGCAGCGGGTCCCGAGCGTCCGCACGCCGCCTCTTTGGGCTTCCCGGCAAGTGACCCTGGGGTGGAGCGGGGCCAAACCCCGCGGCGTTCACACCAGTGCAGGGGATGGGTGAGGTGCTGCAGGACCTGTTTCTGTACCGAGATTTCCCCTTTGCACTGACGCTGCGACAGCAACAAGCAGGGAGGCGGCAGCAGGCGGTGGGACGCGCAGCCCCCAGCAGCGCTGCGCTGCTGCAGGGCAAACCTGCACTCCTGCGGGGCCGGGGGCTCCTGCCCAGACCCCTCTGCCAGCAGCCTCAGCCCAACAGCACGGGCAGAGCACAAGCGCAGGGACAGGGGGCCTGGGGAGGGGAGAAGAGGGCAGCGCTGTGTGGTGCCCTCCGAGTTGCTGCCCCCTCCTTCCTGCAAGAGGGCTGGGGGGGTGACCTGTGCAAAGAGACCGGGTGGCACCTGCCAGCACCGCTGTGCCCAGCCCTGGCGTCACCACCAGCGGGGACCCTCGGCCACAGAGGTCCCTGGCTGCAGCCGAGCAGGACCCCTCGTCCCGGGGGCCAGTCTGGTCCTCCCCCCGCACAAGGGGACAGAGGGGACGGCAGCAGGGCACTGAGGAGGCTGCAGCATTTGGCACCTCCCGTGGGGAACGTGTTCCCCCCATGACAGCAAGCCTGACCGTGGAGGTAGAGACTGTGCCCCAGCCAGGACAGGGAGCCCCTTTGTCACGGCCTAAGCAGGCACCTGCCTGCTGGGAGCAGAGTGGCCACATCCACGTCCCCTCCTGAGACACGGAGCCCAGCGCCTGCAGCTACAACCGCCAGCATCCCCAGGCAGACAGCAGCCACGCTCATTTGTTCCTGTGCAAGTCTGGGACAGCCGAGGCTCAAGGGCTGGGACGCTCTGCCCGCTGCTGCCAGGGGGACGCCGGCCGGGCAGCTCCCAGCGCTCAGGCGAGTCACCTCCACGAACACCGGCACCCTGAGCTGCAGATCCCCGGAACCAGCGAGGCGGGAGCGAAGCCCAGGACACGCTTAGGCCAGCTACTGCGCTACGGGGCAGCGGCATCGGGTCAGGAGGGAGCAGGGCTGGCTGTCCCCCGTGGATGCTCTGGCAGACATGCAAGCCGTGGGGAGGATGAGGCAGGCAGGCAGCTCCTGCTTTCTCCAGCAGCACAGGGTGGGGCGGAGGCGAGGTGCAGCCTCCCCAGCCGGCTGACGACACCCCTGCTGCCGCAGAGAGCTGGAGCGGGGCCGCTCGGCGCGGGAGGTGCACAGAGGACACACAGTAATTACAGGGCTCAGACAGGCCTGGAGGACAGAGCAGGACGGGTTCCCGCCCGCGCCCCCAGCCTGCTTCAACGCAAATTCCTCCACTACAGAGTCCTACCATAGTGTAACATACTGATCCTGCCCCCACTGCCGCCTGCGGGGTGCGTGGCCGCAGGCTCCCCAGCACCGCACGCCCGTGGCAGATTGGAAGGAAGGCCATCTCCTCCGCTCCGGTCAGTCACAGCCCCGGCTCGGACGCGAGCCTGGGCACTGCCTCTGCTCCACGTGCTGGGGCCCGGGAGACTCTGTGCCTGGAATAGAGGCTCCTCTGAGCCAGTCTCACGCGTCCGACAAGCAGCTCTGGATGCGGTCGATCCACTGCTGGGCTAGCTGCACATCCTGGGCGCAGAAATTGTAAACTCGTTTTGTCGTCTTCAGCTGCAGGGGAGGAGAGAGGGGGTGAGCGGGGCCGGGCGGCTGCACCCGGCGAGCCAGCAGCACCGCAGTCCCTGGAGCCGGGTGCTGCCGGAGCAAACGGCTGGGCTCCGCGGCGGGGCCACGGGCTGCCGAGCTCCCTTCCCCAAGGTGCAGCCCTGTGCCACACTCACATCGAAGAAGGCTTTCTCGTCCACCGTCTTGGGGGCCCCCATGGTGGGGGTTCCTGGGGTGATGGACTCTACCTCTGCCAGGTCTATGACCCCTTTGCACTCCGTGTCCATCCGGCTGTCGTAGTACCGCAGCTGCAGGGAGAGGTCCCGCATGCGTCAGAGCTCACGGGAG
>VYZW01006329.1:3567-34016 GCA_013401315.1 Balaeniceps rex | reverse complement strand
AAAAAAAAAAAAAAGAGAAAAAAAAATGACAAAAACAATAGGGCTTTCATTTCATGCAGCAGTGCCTGAGACATCCAACAGGCCATGACACATAGAGCCACATTTCTTTCATACATAGGAAAGGTGGCAATTAAACACACTACAGAAGGTGGATAGCATCTGGGTAAAAAGGAAAGGAGTGGAATCGCTTTGTATTTGTGAGCCTTTTAAATCACTTTTCATTAATCTCTGCTGAGTCTGGCTAAAGACAGTATACCTTCCATTTTGTCCGACCTTGGTCTTGCCCACAAAAGACAGGCTTTTTCCACGTGTAAAAAAGATTTCAGTTTCCACTCCACTCGGAAAACTTTCCACATTTCCAGCTCAGTTCAGTGATGTTTCACTAGACAGCACAGCACTGGTGTAAGCTGAACCTTTTTGCATATCAGCATCATTTGGTACTTGATATATGAAAGACATCAGCGCGGATGCTGATCAACCAGGAAAGCCCGCTGGGTCAGGTATAACATCTAATGTAAGAGCCCAGGAGTTTGCAAGCTTCATTTCCAATGCAGGGACCAGTGCTTGATCACCCCACTGAGAAACGCTCCCATCTCTTGAATCCCAGCCTCCCACAGCAGCTCTCCTGGCCGTGTCCAAACTGTACCCTGGCCATACCCTTGTATTAAATCCGGGCATCCCAAATGTGTGCCTCTGCCCCTCGCACATCTTTGCTGTTCCCCAGTGCACACAGAGCAGGGGCAGAGCCTGGGCAGACCCCTGCCTGGATGGCTGGAGGTGCCGAGCTGCTCCGCGTGTGTCCATATGCCTCTGGGATTCAGCCTTCGGCTCCAAGGAAATTACTGTCTGCCCAGGGAGTCCCTTTATAAAAGAGAGGCAGAAGCAGTTCTGCTTTTCTGCTTCCTGAGGGCTGTGGAGAGACTTGGATAAGCCATGCTCCTAAGCATCTGAAACAAGAACTAGTTTTTAATCCAGATTTGCTTTTGACAGGGACAGTACCCACAATTACCTGTTGGCAGGATTTGTGTCGTATTGAGAGTATGTCCAGCAAGGCTCAGGGGTATCAGCTGTGTATCTAAATGACTTCTATGAGCGGGAACTCTTTTGCATTCTCAGCCCCACCACTTTTAAGCACAAAAAGGAGTCTGGATTTTACTTAAAAGGTCTTTACTCCAATAGCTCAGTGTCCCCTGGGTATTAAAAAGGGATTCAGTCTGGGACCTTAGCCCATGTCAGGGATGTGTCTGCGAAACAGAATTCATCCTGCTTCACCTTGAGCACGACACAGGTTTTTGCATTAATACCATGCCCAGAAGAGTGGATTCCCCCCAAAGCCCCATCGGTGATGGGCTGTTGGCACCAGCTGGTCTGAAAACATGCTCCCTTTACCTGCCAAACCTAACTGCCGTCTCTTGTTGGACTGAGCTGCTGCTGTAGCAGTAGTTGTTTCCTCTGCCCCAGGAATATGGGGCCTCGCTGCTTTGCCTCTTGGTCTTTATTTCCCCTGCTGCCTCGAGAGGACACTGAGGTATGTCAGGGACAGCACAATGAACAGGATGGCAGCTGGAATATCTGTTCACATGCCCATGTGTTATTCCTCCTGCTGCACAGGAACGTTTTCTCCACTGAGCTCCAGTGAAATGTCTGTAGGACTCTTGCACTGAAATCCCAAAGAAACCTGCCCTCATGGATCATCTTAATTTTTTTGCAGGGCTGTGCAAGCAATAACTCATCAGAGGGGAGAAAGAGGTACTTGAAAGTCAGAGATTCACCCAAGAGTACAGAGTAAGTCAGTAGCAGAGCCCACATGCTGGCTTGAAAGCTCCTTCAACATATTTATTATTTTCATAATAGCGTATATTAACAATTACTGAGGAAGAAGTTTATGAGTGTCAATATTCATCCAGTTAATAAAAGAATAATCATTCCATCAGTTAATGCAGTTGGCTTGATAATGTTAAGGGATTCCTAAGACTGACTGTCAGCATCCATAAATCTATAAAACCCTTCAGTTTACCAGGCTCACATGCCAGGGCTGCTGCGTGGCGTTATCATGTCACTGTAGCAGTCCTCATTCTGCAACAACAGCTATTTCTTCATGACCGCTGCCTCCCCCTGCCTCCTGCCCATCTAGAAGTGACAACCAGTGCTAGGTCCCTAGAGACCTTGTGTAAACCAGCCCATAGCCTGGAGGGAGGGCAGAGGCAGAGGCAGACACCTCTGTGCAAGTGCTGACCTGAAGGCATTTCCCTTGATAGCATAGAGGACGTTTCACCAGCCTACCAGGAGGATCCACTGACCCTTAGGACCAAACCTCATTGGAGAAAGAAGTTCTTCAGAGTGCTGGAGGGAGTATACATCAATGACACCACAAGTAAGAATTCACAACTTTCCTTTGAAGTATCACAAAGATGTGCCCAAAGGATGAGATGCTCCTTTGCCTGATGCTCTGCCCTTCTGAAAAGATTTCACTTAAAAGTACAACTTTCAACAAAGAGCTTTTTGACCAACTCAGATCTTTTCCCTCTGGTGTGGTCTGTGCAGGACCCATTAGTATTTTAACCTTCTTGGCTATTAGCCCACTGAAGCAATCTGGCTAGCATAAAAGAAAATTATGAGATTACATTTTCCCCTTCTGGCATCCTTGCACTCTTCTGTTTTTTAGTAATAAACCTGTTTACAGCAGAGAGGTTCTTAAGGAGCTACTGTATGTTAGACATAGCCAAAAAATTAGCCATAGGCAAAAAATTGCTTTGAAATATATTTCGGCAGAAATTTATTTTTTTATTGAACTCAAAAACTTCTCAAAAAATACCTGCTTTCCTCTACTTGTTTGGCAGGGGGGAAAATCACTTTGGGGTAAAAATTAGTTTCAGCTAAAATATTTTTTGTTTTCTGCTAAAAAAAATCTGGATTTGGCCAAAAGAAATATATATTTTTAACGGAATTTCAATGAGCTCTCCTGTACATGGATAAGTAATAAGAGGATGGTGCATGGCCCAAACAGTGTACAATCATGATCTTTAGGCATTTTTAAAGCCTTAGCTACCACAGAAGTCACTGTTGATTCAGGCTCCCTTTTATCTTTTCTTTTTTCATGCCTTCAGCCCCCAGCTAAAGGATTATCGCAGCTGATTCAGGGTACAGGAAGGAAAGGTACAGCTCACTGGCTTTTGGCAGTGGCCTCCACTGTTGCCCCAAGAAGAGCTTTTCTGGAATGTCACATTCCTGCAGGAGATTAAGAACAACCAGGCAGGAGATGGGGTCGAGACCCTGCCTTCTCCTCGAGACTTCAAGGCTCATGTGAAGGCTTGTGGTCTTCATTCTGCCTTCTGCAAAGATGCTGACTTTAGGTCTATGTTCAGCACATGGACCTCTCCAAGATCTGGAAACATGAGGATCCTGCATTTTGGTTGAGTCTCCCCCTATTTAAAACTTAATGTCTTCGGCTTTGGTAAATTGTGATCAATGTATATGTTATAAACCACAGGGAACTGTGCAGCTGTCTTGTCACCAGAGGGTCTCAAAGTACTTCACAAATAAATCACCAAGTTTTACAATAACTTCACATTCCAGGTTTTCTAGATAGTAGGCAAGCTGACATCCAAGTGACTTTCCTGCAGTCACACAACAAAACTGCATCAACTTATGAACAGAAGCTGTAAGTCCCGATTCCAGCTCTAGTTTCATGTCTCAAACAAGATGTGGTATTCCTGTGCTTCTTTCTGGCAATTCATCCAAGGTTCCCATCACCACTAGCCAGAGGTAGACATGATCATTTACACCACTGCACTATTTTTGACTCAGAACTTCTCCCCCTCTTTAACATGAATAAATAAAATGCATAAACTTGAGCAATCAGAAGAGAAGCTGCGTGAGGGCAATGAGAAGCAACGGGTTCAAACACCAACTGCACATACCAAATCAGCGTTAGCTGCTCCTGAGCTGGCGCACCACCCTTGAGAGCTCCCTTGGAGGTCACCTGCAGCCACTCACCCCCTTGCTATGCAATATAAATATATAGCTACGTATACCTATATGCATTTGGTTATTTTTATCACTAACTGCCACAGGGTATTTGCTGAGTGATGGCTACTGCCGTGCTGATGGTGAAGCTGGTAAGAAGAAGAGCAGCAGGAACGGTGGAAAGCAATAGGCTGGAAAAACTGGAGACAAATCCAGTCCTGGTCAAAGCAGATGTAATTTGGAGTGAGAGGAGCAAAGCTGAGCCCTTTCACAGCAAAGTCATTTTGTTGTTGTTGTTGTTTGGGTAGTGTCCTGAATTCCTGCCCTGCCGTGGCAGAATGAGATCCGAGGCCAAGTATTTATTAATAATACTTATTAATTAATAGTAACAATAGCGCTGGTGGAAAATTTCAGGTCCCATACTCCCAATTCACTGCAAAGCTAGTCACTTCCCAAACTTACTTCTAAAATTAGAAACAAACAGGCCCCTTCTAAAGGCAATAAACAGCACTTTAATTGGACTAAAACCTATAAATCTGTCAGCAGCTAGTTACTCTGGCTCCCTTGTGTGATCAGCAGCTTTGAATACCCTTCTGGGTCTTTCCCAGAGGGTAATGATGCGATCTGATGTCATCACAACAAAGGTGTAATTGAACAAGGCGGCATGGCGTAGCAGCTCGGCGCTGGGCTGCTGGGACCAATGTGCCCAACTGGGCGTGCTGGAAGGAGGGTGGTCCTCCAGCCTGGGGTGGACATCATCAACAGGGCAGGAGGGAGAGGCTTGTGCTGCAGACCTCTGACTGCGTGTGGCCCATCAATACGTTAACATGAACTAATACCCTAGGTACCTCTCAAATCAGGGCCACGTGACATGCATATTACAATGGATTTTCCTTAGCTAAACCAGCACATTTTCATCTCTATTTTTTGTGTGATGGAAGACTTTTAAAGTAATTCTCACTTGGCTCAAAAAGATGCCAAGTATTAGCATCATGATGCAGGAGATCCCATCCAGAGAATGGGTACTGATGCCCTGTAGCACCTCCCCTGTCAAGAACCTGCTCATAGGAAACCAGACCAAATAAATACAGTAGCTGGTGTTTCAGATACTCCGATCACTTTGGAGGGGAGAGATGGATGGCAGCCTTGTGGCAAAGGGCAGGACCTGGACCTTCAGGATTTTCACTGGTTCAAGAGGAATTCATGCCCTAATGGGGAATGTGTGATGGGCAGAGATGTGTCCCAGGTGACACAGGGCTGCCTCTGAGATGAGGGCTGCAGCACTCTGGGGCTCAGATGACCTCCTGGGACCCAAATGGCCTTAATATATCATCCAGCAGAAACAAAACTGCACCAGAGACAAAATCAGCCCTGTGGTCAGCAGGTGGGGGAATGAGGATAGGACACACAGGTGACCACATTTCTTCCTGCACCATCATGCAAGACTAGCTTCAGGGTGAAAAATAAAAATACCTCTCTTTAAAAAAGGGCTCGAGGAGAGGGAAAGAAAGCTATTTTTAGTACCACCTTGAGAACATATCATAAAAATTTACAGAAGGTTATTATTAAATAAAAAATACAAGATGCTCACATTGCAAGAACAGAGTGTGCTTCCCTCGTGAAGGGGGCATGAACCTCTAATGGGCAGAGTTCCTGAAACTGTGGCAATAATGCCCAGGTCTCAGAGGACCTGCAGATGGTCTGCGACTCCACATTGTCACGTGAGACACCTTCGTTCACCATGGTGGCAATAATCTCCCTGGAGATATCTGCCCAGTCCCCCACTGCAGTGGTGGGGGCTTACAGGGAGCATGAACATCATCTCTGCCTTGAGTAGGGAAATCCTGGTAGATTTGGGAAACAGGTGAATGGTGACCAGTATCACCCAGTATCGCCCAGAACCACCCTCTGGATGCCCAAAGTACCAAGACCTGAGGCGTAGATGCGGTGGGGCTGAGCAGGGCAAGACAGAGCAGTGGTTTCCTTGTCCCATTCCCTCTTGCACGCAGCTTGGGTAGGACCTAGGAGGTTTCTCATCCCCAGTAGCAGGGGGCATGATCATGTCCCAAATAGTGCGAGCATTTCACATAAACAGGGGAATATGACAAATGAGAATTGATGTAGCAATAGCTGTTCAGTGCCACCTAGCCTTCCCCAAATTAGTACCAGGAATCAGCATTAAATACACGTTAGAGAGAGAGAGAGAGAGAGAGACACCATACATACGCACTAACTAAACATATATGACGCTATGTCCCCTAAGAAGAAATTGCTGGCAGCCTTTCGGCAAGTGTCCTGGTTTCAGCTGGGTTAGAGTTAATTTTCTTCCTACTAGCTGGCATAGTGCTGTGTTTTGGATTTAGGATGAGAATAATGCTGATAACACACTGATGTTTTAGTTGTTGCTAAGTAGTGCTTATACCAGTCAAGGACTTTTCAGCTTCCCATGCTCTGCCAGGGGCACAAGAAGCTGGGAGGGGGCACAGCCAGTACAGCTGACCCAAACTGGCCAAAGGGCTATTCCATACCATACAACGTCATGCTCAGTATAGAAACTGGGGGGAGTTGGCCAGGGGGCAGCGATCGCTGCTCGGGGATGGGCTGGGCGTCGGTCGGTGGGTGGTGAGCGGTTGCGTCACTTGTTTTTCCTGGGTTTTGTTCCTCTCTCTCTCTCTCATTGTTTTCCTCTTCATTACAATTTATTATTTTATTTTATTTTATTTTATTTTATTTATTTCAGTTATTAAACTGTTCTTATCTCAACCCATGAATTTTCTTACTTTTGCTCTTCAGATTCTCTCCCCCATCCCACCGGGGTGGGGGTGAGCAAGCAGCTGTGTGGTGCTTGGTTGCCGACTGGGGTTAAACCACGACAGCAAGCTGTCCTCAACTGCTAGTGATAAGCGTGTACTGCCTTTCTTGAGGTGTGTCAGTTCGGAAATACATCCAAGCTGTTCCCATGGAGTGAATGCTCTTAAAGTCCTTCAGATGCCTTTCTACCTGGATAAAATATTACCCCAAGCTTCACGCACTGGGTGTAGAGAAGGGCAGTCAATCCCACCGTAGTAACAGCTGTGGTGATTTTAGCTCCAGAAATTATGCACTGGCTGCTGCAAATCAAAAGTCTGGCTTAAATAATCATGAAATTTTAAAAGCAATCATACATTCAAGACTCTCTTCTTTTTCTGTTGTTGTTCTGGTTTTGGACTTATTTGCCTCTGCAAGTATTTTCACTATTTTTCCTGCTACTGTGACAATTAACGCAGCTTCCAAAAGCTCAGAGTTTCCTAAACAAAAAAAAAAGGAGGGTAATATTCCCTCCCACTCTCCGACTCTTAAAGCTTTATAAAAAATATCTAGTATTCATCCCAGAAGACCTGGGATAAAATCTTGAGCCAGCAACACTGAGTCTTCCTTTGGATGGCAGTGAGCACCCCGAGGAGCTGCTGAGTCCACTGCGTGACAGATCAAGCCCACCCTCCCTATGGAAAACCTAAAGGAAGAGAAATCAGGGCAGGACATGCTGGAAAAGACCTTCTAGATGAGGCTTCCCATCAATCCATTAGAGACTCATTTTTCTTTCCTATTCCGATTTCAGGAATAGCGGGGGGTAAGAAGCTGGCCCACCATGGTGCCAGGTTCCCCAGGGAGGGGGCCAGGACAGCCCCACTGCTGCTTCCCAGGAGAGGGGCTGCTCCGGAGGTGGAAGAGCTCCTCGTGGGCTGCAAGAGCTCACGTGGGGGAGACACGTGGGGGCTGGCAATTCAGGTGATGGGGAGAAGAGTAGCCAGGCCATCCCTGAGCCTGGATCTCAGTACGGGGACGGGGTCTGCGTGTGGATGAACCGTTCAGCCTTTAAAACACAAACCTGAAGGGAGGAGAGAACAACCCCTTTCTGCTAGAGCAAAACTGGGAAAAATCATCGTACAATCTCCACAACACTAGAAATAATCAACAGTAGCTACAGATCCTTGCTGCTGTTTACACTTTACTCACTTTTTATTGCTTTACTTATCACTCTGGAAAGAAAAAAAATATTTCACTACATAAATCTGAGTGTTTTACTCTAAAATATCTTTGTTTGAGGCTCTTACACAGTGCCGGAGGAGACAGCCTTTTTCGTGCTTCCCAGCAGGCATGCAGCATCACTTGTCACGACCCCGGGCCGGGCCAGGGGCGACCGAGTAACCTCCACCAAGCCGTGGCCATTTGCACTGCTGCAAAGCTGATCCCTAACTGCAGATGTGCTCAACGCCTGGCTCAAAAGAAAAATAATAATAAATTTCAGCAGCAAGCCTGTGAAAACAGCTGATTCTCTGGACTGTTAAAATACCCTGTATTTATAAACAAAGGAGGGTTTTAGTTTTTCTTGTTCTATAAAAACACACTGGAATATTTCACCACCGTTTTCTTTCACTTTAATTAGCAAGGAAAGGGGGAACGTCAAAGAGCAATTATACAAAATATATACTGTGCTGATTAGGGATTTCTTTTCTGTAGCATGGAGAAGGCAGCTTGAAGTTCACATTAAATCTTTCTCCCCCTCTAATGAGATATGCCTTATCCAACCCAGAAAGATACAATTAACTCAGGAAAGAATGCAGCCGCTTTCTCAGGGGAAAAAAAAATGAGGGGAGGAAGGAAGAATTCGTGTTAGAAGGTGAAGTATGAAGGGCTGATCCTGCAGACCCTGGGTATGAACCCGACTCAAAAGAAACATCCTGGTCAACTCCAGAGTTTTAAACAAGCCCACAGCCTAACAAGGCCTAATCCTGGCCCCAAACACTTGTGGGATCCAACCTGAAACCAGCTCTCGTTCCCCCTGGAAGGGCTGAGCCCATTTGCCTCCCCTCGCCCAGGCGATGGTTGTTTTGGGATTGGGAAATTGAGGGATGAGGAGCATGGGGGTCAGGCTGGGGGGGCTTAAGAGCACCCTCAAAGGCCACCACCACTGCGGGCTGTGCTCTCTGCGGCTGCGGAGCCAGGGTCAGTCCCAGCTGGACCTTGGCCACCCCACTCCCTATGGGGATGTATGTCCCCAGGGGCCGCCTGCCTCGCACTGTAGCCCGGCCTTACAGATCATTTATATTACGTCAGGGTGTTTTGGGTTTTTTCCCCCGACATTTGTTATTATTTTCGTTTGAAGAGGCAGGGCATTCCCTCTCCTCCCCGTGCCCCCCTCCCCTCCACGCAGCCCGGGGGTGGGCAGAGGGTCCCGCCGGGGCCGGCTGCGGCAGAACCGAGCTGGAGCGTGCACTCCTCCAAATCCCTCCTCAACGTGTAGCGGGGTCACAGGGAAGGGGAAAAAAAAAAAAAAAAAAAAAGGAACATAAATTGGACACAGAAGGGCAGATGCAGACTGAACAGGAAGCGCTGGCCCGAGGCGAAATGAAACAGCTGTTGCCATTGTTCTGCCTTTGCAAACCCCGCACGGCTCGGGCCCCGGGAGCAGATGTTAGCAATTACCGCACATGAAAAGAAGGGCACAGGATTAGGCAAGTGACGAAAAAGCAAGGGGACCGCTAGATTTATCACTGGCGGAGCGAGGCAGCCCCTCTCGGGAGGGCGTCGGCAGCCAGCGCCGCGCTGCCCCGGCCCCGGTCCCTGCCCCAGCCCCGGTCCCTGCCCCGGTCCCGGCCCCGGCCCCGGCCCCGGTCTGCAGCGCCGCGACCCGCAGGCAGAGCCCTGCCCGCCCCTGCCCCGGCATCCCTGCCACCCCCCCGCTCCGCCCCGGGAAGGGCCGGGGCCGCCCGGGGATGCTTTTCCCGGGCGGTGCTTTGGAAAGGCGAAGGAGGCGGCGGAGGCGAGAGGATCCAGTCGCAGGGATCTGCCCCCGGGATCTGGTGGGGAGCCCAGCTCCGCCGCCCGGGACCTGCTTGGAGCCGCGGAGCCGTAGCAGATCCTCGCTTCTTCTCGGTGGCGGCTTGGTCCCCTCCCGGGGGATCCCACCGGGAGCTGGGGGGAACCGGGAGAGCTGGGCTAAGCCTACGGACAAATTTTATCTCCTCCTCTCTTTGTACGAGCAGGACAAAAATAAGCAAACGAGACACAAGCTTTACATTCCTTGTGAAATTTCTTCATCTCTTCCATATAATCAGAGTTGTAAAATTAAAAAAAAAAAATAAAATAAAAGAATCCCTTGTAGCTTTCTTTTTGCAAGGAGTGATGAGTATAAGAAAGGTTAGTCAGAAGGTAAAGCATGTGTTTGCCATCTTAGCTCCTGATATGGAAACCATATGCTTAAATACACCACCAAACATACTCAATATAACACTCTTTTTTATTAAAGGTGGTTTTATAAAAGCTATCCACCTTCCATCCACTGGTGACTCCCAAAGAGGTCACATATTCCTCATTGCAACTATCAATACATATTTGGGGTAAATTAAACTCCAAATAGACTGTTTCTGATTATTATTGCAAAGGGAGCAAGAGGCCATCTTATTTTCCCTCACTGATAAATTAAAAGAACTGTAATGGGTGATTTCTGCAACCTGTAAAAGGGCAATACCATCTGTGACTCATTTAGTGTCGCTTTAAAGAAAATTTATTTGATTAATTTGGGCAGAGTATAGAAAGAATATAGATTTTCTTTTTTTTTAAACTCTACTGCTAAAGAGAAAGAAGCAGCAGCAGAAGAAAACCCTGACCCAGAATAAACATTTTGGGAATGAAAAATGCCTAAAGTGTTATTAGAAGTGCAGAGGCTGCTGCCTTGCTCTTGAGACAGCTGGATTTTGCCCTGCCAACTAGAAGACCTCAACATGAGATGGCTCTAACAGGGCCCATGTCACAGAAGAAGGAATAGGCTGCTCCATCGCTCCTCTCTTTTGGAGTCAAAAAGAGCCAACCAGCCAACCCACTGGAGTGACACTTGCAAAGATGCACACAAGATTATTTCCTTCAGGTTGTGCAGCCAGGAACAGCACCCTTTTGTCAAATGGGCCATTAGTTAATGCAGCACCTGAAAACACCGATGAAGAAGAGTAGGGAGAAAGAAGAGGGAGAAAGGATGGCAATTTCCCATCCTTCAAACCAGGGGTGATGGTAGCAACCACAACGTTACCACCTTTGTCTGGCCTGACAAGCAGGAAGTGGAGAAAAGATCAAAAGCAAGTGGAAATCAAAAGGATTAAGACATTGAAGTTCTTCTGTTTTGCCACAGGCTGTCACCCTAGCTCCACGTATCGCTCAGCCAGACAGGAATACTCTGTGCAAAGCAAAGAGAAATAGCTCTAGAAGTCCAGAAGTTTGCTCCTCCTGAAATTTAATTGGCCTGCAGGTTACCCACAACCTCAACTCCCCTGCTTGCCATTCAGAGAAGAACATTAAATAGTAACGATAATAAATACTAATAGATTAATCCTTGTAAGCGATGCCAAATTCTACGGGGCCTGGGCTTGGCACGAGTGGTCTGCCTCAGATGTGGAGTATCTAATGACATCTTTACTGTTGCAGGGTTTGCACATGGCAGACGGAGATGTCATTTGCACTTTGACACAGGCTAAGTCACTTACAACTGTTGATATAACCAGAGGCTCACTTTGAGCCAGCCTGGGCCCTGGCCAAACCTTGTTTAAATTGAAGGATGAATTTGCCTTAACGTCTCTGGACTGCTTCTCACTCACCCTGGGAAGAGGCAGGAGACAGGCAGTGTTCCAGCCCGCTCAGCTGAAGAGTAAAGTGCCGGGACTGATCTACTGAAATTGTGAAGGACCTTTTCATTGACTTCAGTGAGCCGTACAGCAGGACCTTGGCAAGCCTGGTGCTCTGCTTGGTTATTTGTACTTGATGACCCCATACCATTCCTTGTTCCTCTCTTCTGAGCTCTCCTGAAGTCACCCATTTTGTTTTATAGAGGTTGGAGTCTGAGGTCTCTGCTCAGTTCTCAAATCCATAGAGAAGGGTGTTAAAGTGCTTAACCCCTCTGCAATTAATGGGCATTATATACCTGTACTGCTCCAAGGACCTGGGCCCAGTAGAGTTAGGTACCTCTGAGGAGCTGGATCTTCCTTACAAGTTGTGACTCATCCAATTGCATTTTTGTCACCACTAACATTAACCCTGGGACAATCCCATGGGAAGTTCTGCATCACTCATATCTAGCATGTGGTGCCTCTTGCTCTGCTGAACTCTTCATGAGTCACTTGGACTGGATCCCTAAAGATACTCAAGTGGCTCACTCCCCTTTGAAGATCTTGGACAAAACCACCCTTTCCAGATGGAAAGAGGGTAAGGATAGTGCCAGTTTTGTAACTTGCTGTGGAAAACATAGATGGACCTTCAAGCTGTGAATGAGAAGAGAAGAAAACATGTGAATTTTTTCAGGGCATTTTGGGAACAAAGCAGTAAGGATTTCTAAAACATGATAATGCAATGTTTGCTCTTCTGAGAAAAGGGCAGAGACCTGAGAAATACTCATCAGGATATTTTATTGTTGAAGATCTATTTTGTTAAAATACTGCTCGTCAAATATGTTGGTTTTCCTCGTTAATAGTAGCTTAATTTGTGCCTAGTTTACTAACAGCTAGAGCCATCCTAACCTATCCAGATATCCTTATTTGACTTAATGGTCAAATCTTCACAAATCTCTGGCCTTGCTGTAATTTATGCAAAGAAAGATTTGATGATGCCATCGTGCCCTTCAGTTCCTTTTGCCACAGAGGAACTTCAGTGTCAGGCCTGAAGCTGCTCAAACCATTCAGCCATGTTTTTCATACACAGGCTGTTCAGGTTTGTTTTGTTTTTCTCACTGGCTGTGTACTCTGAACTGGTCTGGTTTTGTCAAGTGGAAGCTGGGGGATAGGGAGCTGGAATTATTACTGGACGTGTTTCTCTAAGCCTGATATTAAAAAACAGGGTCTATTGGTGCAGGAGAAAGCAATACTTTTCGTAGTGTTCAGCTAATTAGGCTTTTCCAAAATAGCACTGGAGCTACCAAAAAAAAAAAAAAAACAATTAAATTTGACTTTATGGTAAATTACTTTAATTTGGGAACTGCGTATTATTAAGTATGTACAGGGTACCGGTACAGGCTCCTGACTTGTAAGACAACTACGATGTGTATTTCTTTGTGCTGTTGCATCACACCACACGTAGGAAAACCTCCTGTCTAATTTTTGCCCAGTGCAACTGCCTCTATTGATGACTATTAATGACTATTGATGTCCGAATTTGCAGGTGACATAGTGGCTTGTGGAATTAAGTCTTTAGTTTTTCCTTCCTCTTCACCTCTCTCCCCCTTCTTCTATTTGCTTTATTTTGTTTTCTGCTACGTGAGCCTTTAGTCAAATATCCCACATACACACTCATCACTTGGACAGCTTTAAGCACAATACATGGGCATGTCTGGGCACTGCATTAATACATCTTGTTGTTGTCTCTCGGTAGATTATCCTCTGTTACTGTAATTCGTAACTCCAGCCCTCTGTGTACATGTTTCCATTCTGAAAATGTAATATCACTGCTAATTAAACAGTGTTTTAAGAAGTTGGCTGATAGCTCCTCGCAGCATCTAGGAATTAACCTCACCTGGGAGCAAGCTGCTGGTTGAGGCTCAAGTGAAGCTTAGATAAAGGCGGGGAAAGGAAAAGACATCAAAGAGCTAGTCACCACCAAAACCTCATCCTCCACAAATTCTAGGTGTGGAAATGTTTTTCAGCCATAGGGATCCTCCCTCTGCTGGATTTCCAAATAACTATAATCATCAGAATTCCCTTTCACCTCCCCCTGGCCTGATTATCTCATCTTTCTCATTTGAACTTGCTTGTTACGAGCAGTACATTCATGTCCTCCACGCTTTATTACCTTGATCCCAAGAAGGCTTAATTTGGTCAGATGGTGCTAATTTAGCAATGCAGAGGTTAGGGACAGCATTGTCCTGGTGGCCCGCTTTCACCTGTGAACAAGGTTTTGCTCCTAATCTAAAAGCTCTCCTTGGGGTATGTTTCATGTGTCCTTTCCAGCAGCTCCCTCGGAGGCCACAGGTCGATACTGGTGTGTGCAGAGGACAGAGCTGTCTTGGTAGCTGACCAGTGCTTGAAATTCCTGTCAGATATGGGAATCTAATGTTCAGCAGCCTCCAATTATTTTTTTTTCCCACAACTAAATACACTTCTTAGCAGAAGGCATGGAATAAACAAAGAAATCACAACCCAAATTAGGCTCTCTCTGAGGAGCCTCGTGTCAAAATCCAGATACCAAAATCACTAATCATTCCGGCTATAACTTTTAGGATGTTGACATAGCATATATTCTGTGATAAAGAGTACAGTATGGATATACAGCTGAGATAAGGAGATGATTTAATTCTGAAACAGATAAGAAGGGTAAATTTCAAGGGCTACACAGGGAATTCATCCAGCTCTGAGGGTGGAACAATATCACTCCTGAGTATTATTAATGCACCTCGATTCTTTGTTCTTTCTCCTTTTTTTTTTTCCCCTTTTTTTTTTCCCCACAATTCTTAATAAGATGTTTGGAAACTTATTAAACTTACAAATCAAGACTTGGGGTTAAAGGTAACCCTGTCTAAATATCTTATTATTTATAAAAAGATTATCATTAAACATCTTGCAGAGAAATTCTGAACCAGTGCAGAATCTGAAAAAAAGCGCAGAAAAAATGGCTAATGTGTCTACTTTTTAATTAAATGTAAATATAATTTGTAAGGCTTATGGGTTTTAAACAGAGAAAATTTACTCTGCGTAATTTTCTTTCTGGTTAACCTTATAGACAGAAGTGTAAGTAGGGTTATTCAGAAGAATTTTGTAGCTATTAAGCCAGTTACCATCTCCGGGTCCATTGTTGCAGATGACTTTGATGCATCCAAAGTTTCACCTGAAGTTCCTAATTTACAATGACAACATAGGGTTTTTAAGCATTAAAACGAACTTTGTTAAATGACCTCATTTACAGCTTGTTTGGGATGTCAGCAGATTTTTCATCTTTATTACTGCAGACAGATAGCAAGGCTCTTATCTGTGCATACCTCATCAGAACGGCTCAAACATGCAAAAGTGAATTCTTGGTTATTTTAATGTGACAAGTAAATATAAACCAGTTACAAATACAAAGGCAGGATAAATACGCCTGACAATACAGCAATGCCTAAATTACTGCCAGCTTAGTATTAAAAGTTCTGTCGTGGTTTCTGGTTCAAAGAGTCCCATAAAAATCAGAGTTAATTTAAAACTTAGCCATCCATGGGAATATTTCTCATTCGCACAATACAGGCTCTCTTGTACAGGTCTGTTTGCATGTTTCAGCTACGGAGCAATTTTCAATTTCAGTTCAAGAAAGTACCCATATTCAGCCCAGAAAAGTAATTAAGCAAGTGCTTAGCGATGTGCTTTAGTTAGGCATGTGCCCATAACTTATCATCATTTCATCTGTTGCAGCTTTTTGAGCCAGTTACTTCATTATTTGCATTTTTTTTTTTAAAATGCAAGTAATTCCTAACAAGATTGTGATACCAGGTTATAGTAGATCAAATGTTACTTAGTAAAAAACTACTGATTTTTGTACCAGATCATGGTCCAGCCAATATGAAGAGTCGACCAAGCATCGCTGCCCAGAGATACTTGAAAGTCCTGATCCATCTATGGAAATCCATGGAAATCTTTCCCTAATTTCATCAGGAGAGTCACCAGTCCTTAACAGGCAAGAGGAAGGAATGAAGGTGTGCTACCAGCAGGCTGAGGGTCCCCACCCCTGCAGAGGCACTGTAGGAGGTCAAATGCAAATGATTACCAACCTGATCTACAGGGTTGCAGGCTGGCTGTCCGGTGAGCATGGGGACCACTGGCACCCCAGGGACAATATCCTCAGTGTGGGCAGGTTCCTCTGAACACTGCGCAGTTCCAGTAATGGAAGATGCTTTGATCAATGCTGTCAGAAATAAAAGATGCTTTCACCAAATGGAGAAAGCAAAATAGCCATTCCCAACCTGTGTGCAGTCATACAATTACAGAACCATTCAGGTTGAAAGGGACCTCCGGAGATCTCCAGTCTGACCTCCTGCTCAAAGTAGGGTCAACACTGAATTCAGATCAGGTTGCTCAGGGCTTTGTTCATCTGAGTCTTGAGAACCTCCAAGGGTGGGGATTTCACAGCCTTTCTAGGCCCTGCTCCACTGCCCAATTAGTCCAGCACCTTCGTGCCGTGAGTACCACTGTTGTCCTCTAAGAGCAGCAGGATAGATCCTGGCCCAGCTTTCAGGCTGTTTGGTCACAGCTTTCGGTTGCCTGCTAGTCTGCAGCTGCCTGCTGTTGCCACCTAGCTTTTCCCAAAACCCTGCTGCTGCGTACACGTAGCTCCTAGCTCACCCTCCAGAGCCCTGCAGAAGCCAAATAGTTCCCGAGTAGGAACTGCTGGCCCTTCCCTTTCCCACACCAGAGAGACCCTTCCTGGCGCACCATCATACGGTTAACACATGCTGTGTCTACCCTGCCAGCAAGCTGTGATCCAGAGCGCTGCTCCCAGCTTGATCCCGGTGGCGGGGAAGTGGCTGGAGTATGTCTCAGGTCCCCACAGCCCACCTGCCAGGTTTCCTTCCCACCCGCAGCAGGGTGGGAAGAGGCAGAAGGTGTAGGCTTGTCTCTGGCCCTGGCGCAGAGCAGGGTCCAACCGAGGTGCATGCCCAGACCAAAGAGCAGGAAAGCTTTCCTACGTTGCACATTTTACTGTAGCCTCTGTGCCCAGAAACAGGACAGGGCTGGCACCAGATTAGTTGGAGAAGGAGGAAGGGAGGTCTGGCAGAGGTGAATGCTTGTGGCCTTCTCTCTTCTCACCAAATATCTCGTTCTGCTCCTTCTCTTAACCTAACGAGCTGGGGATCCAGGCAATGGTTTTGGACGCATTTCCCTGAAACCAGTGTCTTTCACAATGGGATGTTTCCTCCTCAGCCCACACCCTGTTGTGAGCCGGGTCCTCCGGGCTTGGTGCACCCTTGCCCAACTGGAATTTAACCCATGGGGGGAAACCAAGGCTCACCAACCTGGTTGAGCTCTCCAAGGGCTGTGCTCCGGCCCTCTCCGTGGCAAGAGGGACCCCATGGTGGGTACCCTTTCTCTGGGCCTCCTTCCACCAGGGGAAGAAAGGAAAATCCCTGTTCCAGGTTGTAGCAAAGTCTTGAAAAAGTCCTTTCCCATATCCTTCCCTCTGAAGGAAGCAAGCAGGAGCCCGCTGTGAGGAGTCACTGATAACCTCTGTCAGGCTCATGGAGGCTCTGCTGCAGCAGAAAACACCTTTTCTCTGCAAGGAGCAGGGAGCCAGGACACAGAAAGGCATGTTCCCAGCTGCTCGTCTGGAGAGACTGGCGGGGCTGTTAGGAGGAGGAGGGTGTGGGAGAGACGGAGGCTAGCCTGTGATCTGGGTGTGAAAGAATCCACAGTTGAGCAGGATCAATAAAACAGTGCCGAGGCTTGCGATGAAGGGAGCAGAGAATAGGATGGTGGAGAGTAAAAGAGAACGAGCCCCCCTACAGCTCCTGAGAAGAGAGGGGTAGGTAAAAAGCGCGCTCCGATACCACCAGGCCCACAGGAGACTCAATGGGTTGTCTCATTACTATGGTGAACAGAGAGAGCTCATGAGCTGGGAAAGATAGGAAGCTTTTATTTATTTTTTTTTTTAAAGAGCGCAGCCTCTAGGAGGGTTTTTGCAGCTCAAACGCTTTTATTTTGTGCCAATTACTTATACAGGGTCTGCATTATTCCCGTAATCAGTCTAAATGAAAGTCAAACATGAAAGATTCCTAACAATGAGCTAATTGGAATGCCATTACCATTTAGATTTAATAAGGTATTTGTAATAATAAACTTGCCTCAGTCTATAGAGTTGTCTTATTCCTGCTCAGATCTTGCAAGAGTGTAAGAGTTGACATTTGTCATTCGTTCCGCAGGACATTGGAAATAGCCTTCAAAATGTTTTAGTCTTGCAACGCTTAGTAAATGTCAGGGATGGAAACAAAACCTATAGCCTGCTATTGTTCCGGCTGTTTCGAGCTCAGAGTTAACAGGAATTGTGTTAAAACTCAACAGCAGATTATATCCCACATATCTTTCTTTATTTGCAGTCCAAACATCTTGTGATTTAGAATGAGTCACTCAATGTCCTCTTATGTAGCTGCATTCATTATTTGCATTGAGGTCTTGCTGAGGAACTTCAGTCTGGTTCCAGCGCTGCTAGGTACTACACAAGCACAGAGGGTCTTTGCCTTGCATAGCTTAAGATCTAAGCAATTAAGTCAACTCAAGCTCTATCTCGAAGCCAAGATGTTCCATCTACAGAAGTAAAAGCTAATTAGAGCTCCACGCATACTTACTTTTGAGAACAGTTCAAAAAAAATTTTTTTTCTTGCTTTACCTTTATGGGTGAGCTGTTTTCACATAAAGCATATGTGGGCTCAAAGACCAGGTCTCACTGTGCAGCCGGGGACGTTTTATTCAACTGTAGTTCATACCACAAAAGCGAGGCATAATCTTGGTGGGTATTTCTTCTATTATGAGGGAAAAGAGCTTGGTATGAGCACTTTGTGCAGTCTGAGGGAATTCCCGTAGGAATAGACTGAAAAGGCAGAGGTCGAGCAGGTGTGTGTGTACATGTAAGAAGCAGAAAAATAAAGCTAAATAAGCCAAAAAGCCAACAAAGACACAAGGCAGCATGGATGATACAGAAAACAAGGTGCTGGGGACATTCTTTAAAATCAATATATTACTTCTCCCTTCCTCTTCTCACCCCAGAAAGATGCTACACTAATTTCTTCTCCTAAAGAGATCCAACGAGCAACCAAAGGGGCAACAGAATGCTTAATTCCTGTTTTAATGGGGGAAAAAAACCACCCACCAAATTTCCTAGTGGCGTGTCTTGGCATGAAGAAGCATTACCTATCCGATAAACTGTGCTGCCACTAGCCACAGATAAATTATGTTCTGCTGACACTCTGTGGTCCCAGCAGCTAGTCCTGAATGATCTGACTCAACAGAAAACTTTGCACAATAGCTCAAATAAACGTCAAATCATTGGAAACTGGCAACGATCATGGAAATTTGGAATGTTCCTTTTTGAGGACAGTCTTTTAATACAATCTGACACTGGGGATTCAGCTGAACATTCATAACGTCCAGGAAATTCTAGGCACAGTTGGTAAAATGACCAATGCTCTTATAAACCTACTTTTTTGCTCAAAACTATATGTACTTCACGCCAAAAGGTTTTTCGGAAATACAAGCCAACAATCAATGGCCTTAAGTTAACCATATGCCTGAGGACTGCGCTGGATTGCTGGAGAAGGGCAAGGAAATGTGAAAATCAATAGTTTCCCTGGATGTTTTCATAGAAGACAGTTTGTCTAATAGTTAAAATGTGAGACTAAAATTCAGACATTTTGCTCTTGATGGTCTGGTTAAACTACCTCGTCTTTTTCTTCACTTCGCACATTAGAAAAAAACGATGCTTGTTGCTTAGATCACAGCAATGTTGTGAAGCTTAATTTTTTGAGAGGTGTTTTGGGATCCTTGTATGAAAAGTGCTATAAATATATACATTCTTAGTAGTATTTAATTTACTTCCTTTAAAATTCCTTTGAGCCAACACATGTTGCCAAAAATGCAATATTCTCTAAGATGTCTTTTATTCTTATATCTGTCTGGAGTCCAGGACACAGCCCAGCCTTATAAAGCATCCGATATTGATGTATCCGCATGCAGTGTATATATATAGCTAATACGATCAGATGCTTTTTTTTTTTTTTCCTCCCCGCAGGAACCCAGGCTTGCTCAATGTACAAGATGGACGTGCTTAGAAAATGAGGCAGCTGTTCAATTTTTATTTTTGTGCTCATTGTTTGCTGTGCGGCCACATGTCTCATAGAGTGCATACCATCCAACCTTTGTAGTGAATCAGACAAGGCTCCACCATAACTCACTCACTTGGAGTATCCAACTCCGCCTCGCTGCCTGTTCGACATACATATGTGACCACGTAATCAGGGACCGGATCATAAGAAAGCTTTAACTTTGTCATTTCCAAACTTCATTTTCCAGCCTCAGATTTTCTTCCGATGGAAGTTTTTATTGAGAATACCTTCATCTAGAACATTGAGAATTAAAGCTTTTTAGTAGCAAAATAGTGCCCTGAAGAATCGCATCACATCATGCAATTAAGCAGCACCAGTGTCCTGCAGAAACAAGGACATCTGCACCTGAGCATCAGCCAGGCCCTTTTCTTGCGTTGCTGAAAGTACCAACATACGTCCAGAGCTGCTCCTGTTTTTCTCTTTTGCACTGTGCCATGGAGCACATGCCGAATGTAATTCCATTAAGTTTCCTAATGAAGTTTGCAGCAGATCTGCCTGTGCAATAAAAGACTGACTTTTCAGTGTTTGATAATAATAATATTGTCACCTGTGCTTCCCCTGTTTGGGGGAGTTGGGGGGAGATGCATAAAGCATCACCATTTTTTATATTGCCCAGTTTTTGAAGTAATGGATTTTCACCATTATACAAAAGGACTTTGATCCTTGTTTCTATAACTTGAGCTAGTACAGATGCCTTTTAAGTTCATTAAGTTAGACTGGCTCACAACTCAGTGGTTGAATCTGTCCTGTAGCCTTTAAATAGAGTAATACCTATAGCTTTTACTGGTTAACCAAGCAACTTGGGACTAAACTAGAAGAAGAGAGAAATTTAAGTTTAGGAGCAGACTGGAGAAGAACAGAGAAATCACAGCAGTGGATGCAGAGCTCCCTACCTTTTGCATCTTCAAAGCCAAACACGTCCGAGGAAGTGGCAAGAAAGCAGCAATTTACGCATAGGCAGAACAAAAGGCCAAGGGCTTAATCTTGCAAAGGTTTACGCACACTTATCTTTACACTTATGATTAAGCCCAGTAATTTTGGTAGTACCTTGGCTTCAGGAGGCTCCTGAGCATGCAATATTAGCCTATTGCATTAGCATGCACTGTGCTAAACTGCTGCAGAGAGCAAACTCCAGGAGCGAACAAAGCGTGCTGCGGAGTGTCACGGGCTCAGCAATTACTGCAGGCAGTGCCTAGGCAAGCCAGACAGTCTGTTCTCCCCTGTTTGGTAGAAGTTATGGTATAGTATGATATAATGAACATTTACACAAGCAAGAGTGGTGTTTTTACATCTCAGAGTCCCAAGTTTATATCATGTAGATGAGGGGGTAGTGCTGGAGAAGAGAGGGGAGAAGGGGGTAAGTCTCTCACAAGTCAGGGAAGAAAAACACCTAGAGAAGTATATCTGCATGTCCTGACTGGGCAAGAATAGCCTGATGAGTTGGAAACTGCTGGAGTTAAGTGGTGCTTGTCACAGTACCCCATCTTGCCCAAGCACGGGGTTGTCACAAAGTGGAGTACCAGGAGATACATAGAAGCAGACAGGTTTTTTGCAAACATGGCAGCTGCAGGTCCCTTCTCTAAGCTGTAACTGTCACTTCGTGTTTCCTCTGTCATTGTCCCATCCGCCATTCCCCAAGGTATTGTCTGCCTTTTGATGCCCCATTCCTGAGAGGGCTGCGCATCTCCATCCACACCCCCGTGATGCCCCACCGCATTATGCATGTTGCATTAAGCAAAGGCAGTGCTCAGATCTGGAGGATCTGGGTCCTTGACCGCAGTCCCCGTGTCATTAGGGTGCCCCTAATCATCTGTCCTTACCATACAAAGCACAATGGGGCCCACTATTCTGACTGCGGCCTCTAGGATCTCTTCTAATATAAATAGTAATGACTATAATTATTAATCATTACTGTGATTATATGATTATAATTAATAATCATAATAATGAATCATTATAATTACTCTACTAAATGACAAGCCCTGCTTCCTCCAGCAAGCTTCGGAAGCACAAAGAATGAGCTGTTGTGTATATTTAGTGAATCTCAAACACTTCTGTACTTAACAGTCCAAGCGTCTCTGTTTGTTTTAAGGACTTCCATATTGTATTTCATTTAGAAATCTGCAGCTGCCTTGAATTGTGACCAGTGGAGTGCTGCTACCATATGCAAGGTCCTTTGCTTAAAATCCAGCAGAATCATGAGCAAACAGAGATTGGCAAGGGGAAGGAATGTGCATATGGATATTACTTGAGGGATGGCGAGCCAGATATGCCTAATATTGCATTTTTCCATCTTAGATTTACAACTGAAAGTAATTCAGTTCATTGAAGAGCATTTTCAGAAAGCCCAAATAAAACAGCAAATGTAGAGGCTGCAGACACTTGAAAGAGAGACAGTTCATCATGCCCCCTCCACTTGGCTCTTGGAGTCCTTGGGCATGACTGCTTTGGTGCTGTTAGCTCAGGACAAGGGAGGGGAGCGTTTAAAAAAACATTAATCCAATTTTTAAATTGCACTTAAGGTGCAGGGATTTTCTCCCTTGATGATGTGCGTGCCCCAAGCCCAGGTGGCTAAGACATGCTAACTGTGAGGCTCAGTATTTTACACGAAATATCTGAAATCTGGTCAGCAGCGCATGGCTGCTTTGTGACTCGCGGCAGAGGGTGTGGAACAAGTGCCCTTGGGGAACTTGCTGGAGTCACTGTGTGTATTGCGTAGTTACCTTCAGTTACTGGGCTGGTGTGAGTCACCAAACTCCTTCCCAGGCGTACAGAAACTGATCTTGCAGAATGTAAAATCCACCCAGGAGATGTCATTGTTTAGGATTAACATTTCATTCTGGCATGCTCGGAAGGGGGACCACACAGGCATAATGACAAAGTAGAGGAATCCGGTCAGGGTTTTAAGACAAAATGTTTGCTAAGGGTAGTTGATATGATTAGATTCAGTGCTGGTGACTTTAAAATCTATTGGTGTAGCTGGGCGTGTGTGTTTGAGATGGTGTATTTCTGAATTATTGTAGCAATTACTGTAATAAGAAGGGTGCAGTTAGCCAAAGAGCTGTTGTTGCCATTTCCACGTTACTGTGTACAATGATAGTATAGGAAAACTTTTTGCATTGCCTTCTAAGTTGTTGACTTCTTCATATTTTTTATATATTTTGGAAGGAAAGGAGTAGGAAAGGACCTATCCCTGTTTCTGTATCAGCAATGAGCCTGCACACAGCTCTCCAAATTTATTTGCAGTAACAGAAAGCGAGAACATCCATGCAGCAGCTCCTCTGCAAGCAAAGTAAAGAAAGAAAATGAAGCTGATAGTTAAGAACATTAAGGAGTGATCATTTGGGCCACTCATAATCAACAAAGTCTACTTTAGGTGCGCACTGTTTTAAGATCAGTTATGTGGGTCTAGAATTAGGTAGGCAGAAAGATGAAGGATTGATTTTATTTATGATATCTTTGCTATGTAAATATTGACAGGTTAGACTTTCCAGAAAGTGTATGTGCAGGACATCACTGTGATACTGAGCAGTCTGGTGCTGACTGTAATCCCCTTCCAGTGATAACCTGCCCAGTGGCCGGGGGACATGCGAGGGGCAGAGCGCAAGTGCATCCTCAGCCACTTTGCACAGTGGTACCAGCCATTACCCCATGTGAGGCAGGGCCGTTCCTGCTGTTCTTTATGCCTCTTCTCAGAGAAGGTAAAAACTTGTGAGCTTAGAAAAAAAAAGTAAAAAGTAATTAATATGGCTTAATTGTAACAACTGCTCTCAAGTCTGAACTTGGAACAGAATTTAGCCATTACTTGCCATATTCCTATTTGCAATGGTTGATAGGCACTAGATATTGTACTCAAGGAATAAAAAATGAAGGCATAAATCCTGAAGGTTTTCAGTGTCTAGTGCCAAAATCTGCTGGCTAGAGTTGGGCACCAAAATAACTGCCTGGGTCTGGGTCAAGAGTCTCCATTGAAAAAGCAGTATTCCTTCAGGGAGAGGTCCTGAGAAATCCCAAATGAACAGCCGATAGTGGGACTGACACCCAATGTCTTCAGGCGGGGTGGTTTTCTTATACCACATGCCCTGAGGTGGTGGGAGCACAGGAGATGGGGCCTAGGGCAGTCAGAGCTTCTTCAACCAAATATGTGGATGTAAAGATGATTTAATTACTAGACTGTTTAGGAGGATTTCTAATCTCTCTTCAACCACTCATACTGACATCTCTGATGTGTGATACCATTTAGATTGAAAAGAGAATCCATTTAAAGCCTAAATACTCCAATTACTTTTTTAGATGCCTGGGAGCAGCTCAGAGTTCAAGCACATGATGCTCTTAAAACCCTACTAAATTAGAGACCGTGGGGCGGGGGGAGCGAAAGAATGTTAAAGTACATTATGTTTTGAAGGATGTGGTTTTCAAAATGACATGAACGATTTTTTAACTAGAAGTGTAACCTAATATGGGTCAATGTTTCCAAACAGAGGTGTGTATTGTGCCAGATACATGCAAGCAAAAAAAAAAAACCTGGGGCAGTTCAGCTCCTTCTCTGACTATGTGACAACCTCCCGTGAACATCTGGCAGTTCCTTGCAGGAACCAGGAGCTCCCAAACGCCGCTCCCAGCCTCCCTTCAAAAATCAGGCTCGCCGAGCACTGTGTGGGCTGCTAATCAACACGGAGTGACTTAGCCTGCAACTGCAGCTTGAATAGATTGGGGAGGGGGGGAAAGACTTTCAAACTGATTCTTCCAAATCACTTGAGGCTGCCAGTTAGCTTTCGTGATTCACAAATTTGCTCTCTTGTTATAAATAAACATTTCTTTTCATGATAGTGTCACAGGGACTGGGCTGGAGAGCCTTGCTATTTTTTTTTTCTTTATTCTTGGCATATCAGTACAGTTGAAAGATACACACTCTTGCCTCCTTATACTTTTTGCCAAGCCACAACCACAAACCATCCTTACAACCCCAAAGCACTTTTGGCAGTTGTGACATAAAACGTATGGCTCATGTGGTAAAATGTGCTGGCAAGTTCCCTATAGGCCCCATCCAGCCATCACTTATGCGAAGAATCTGATGCCAGATAGCAGCTGTTGTGCTGAAGCCGCTCCGGATCACACTAATCAGTCCTGTCTCATCCTTTCTTTTCACTTCCCTGTCTCCACCTGCTGTTTTCTTTTCCTTTTTATCTCCCCCCCACTTTTTTTTGCATCTTAGATTAAGACTGGAAGTGCTCTGGGGCAGGGACCATCCTTTTGTTCTGTGTTTCTGTCTCTTGCCGCGGATTCTGCTTGCCTGGCACAACAGTAATGCAAACAGTAACGCAAAATGCCAAATAATACAGCCGGCGCCCGACGATCTCTGGCAGGTTGCATGGCGAGTGACCTGAAAACTGACTGCTGTGGGTAAAAAACACAGCTCCAGGGAACCTTTTAATGAACTTTTTGAAGGTAATGTAGTGCTGCTTTACCTAACTGAAAGTATTTGCACAGCAGAGGCCTGACCAGTTATTTATTCTATTTTAGCTGCCTGCGTGTGTTGTATGCTTTTGTTTGGAAGTTGCTAATGTTTCTGATCTAAATTGCAGAACATGTTTATGGCTCAGGAAAGTTGCCTGACAGACAGCCTTAAGGGAATAGTTTGCTCAGAAACAATGGCAGTCTGCATCTTCTCCAGAACATGTCTGACAGCAAGAAACATGCTTGGAGCTGAAAGTGGAGTTCATTGTTGGTTAAGGTGCAGTCTGCAGGCTGAGGCGGCTGAAGAGGAAGGCTAGGTTTGAGTGGATATGTATCTACTAGCACTTTACCTTTCCCTTTCGTTTCAGTGAGCTTCCTTGGCTACTGGCAGGTTTTGATTAAGGTGAGATAGCAAGCTGTGGCTGGAGCTATAGTTCCTTCCCCCTTGTCTGAGGCTCTCCAATCTAAGGATAACAGATGAGGAATCGGGGTCTATTGAAAAAGTTGGAAAAATCAGGAAAGATACAAAACTAAATAAATCTGATGTGACTGATTCCCTCTGAGGCCTCAGTTTTCTTCCTTTGTCTTGACCACAGATACAGGCTATATAGCGTCATTGTCAGAAAGGGAATTTGGTAGTAAGCTCCCTCATCCGAGCTCACATGGCCATTTTTTGATGACTTGCTAACTATTTAATTGTTCTAAGCAAGAAAGGAGATTTTCTATAGGAAGTATTAACAAAGCATTGTTCATAGTGACGCAGTAGCTCAGAGAGTAAGTGTTGCAATGTAATTCCTGAATCGTGCATGCAAGACACCTTCGCTGTGACTGCATGTCCTGCTTCTACGGCTTGTCCTGTGATTTGTTTTTTGACATTCTTGATGGTTCTGTCTCTATACCAAATAATGTATAGCGTTGCATGATGATGCACTTGTTTAAGACTGTAGAAAAAACCAAGATGAGAAATACTATTTGAGACCTAAATTCGATCATTAAATCATCACGCAATAAGGTGTGATCTTGCACTGTGAGTATCAAGTGGCTTCTTACCACTGACTTTAGCCGGAGCAGAAAACAGTTCATAATCAGTACACAGGAGTTAGGAGTGTCCTTTTGTCCTCAGCTTCACCATTTCTCACCTATTGCTTACTGTGTTTTTGACACTTTCTCTTCTTGATTTGTTTGAGACACAGACGCTTACTTTGCCCTCTTACTTAGACCCCTGCGCCAGGGATTGTCATCTGTGCACTTAAGAGGAGCCTGGCATAATTGAGCCCTAATCCTTGACAGGGTCCGCTAAATGTTGTTGCAAGGCAAAGGAATAATCCATAACCAAATGCTCCTCCAGCAAGGCTTTTAGATGCCAGGGTATCAGAGTTCCATTGAACTGTACATGACTCCAGTGAACAGTGCAGTGATGGGATCCCTGAGAGCTGGGGTTCCTCTGGGGTCCTGGATGTTCACAAGCAGCTCTAACGCAGAGTGGATACGCAGGTGCTTGTAATTCCTTTCCTCCTCCCTCCGTGTCCATTTTGGGATGTCCAAAGCAAGCAAGAATCAGCTCTGGACAAGTCAAGCATTTCCCAAGAGTCTTCTGGCTGGGCCCCCTGCAGGGACTTTTTGCATCTTCTGCTTCAAACAGGGTCAGCCGCAAGTGGGCACTGTCCAACTGCGGCATCCCCGCAGACCTGGGGATAAGCACAGGCAGGAGCAGACCAGGGAGCTCAGGGCTGAGGGATCTGCTCCCAGCATTAGCAGCAGAGTTCGCCACAAGAAGCAAACCAAGGCTCTGGGGGCGATCCGAGGGTGGTCAGCTCCGCTCATGCTTTACGAAGCATATTTTTACAGGAAATGTTCCACCCGTGGTAGCAGCGTCAATGAAAAGGTATTTAGACATAAGTGATGCTCATTTCTTTGTCAGCGTCAATTTGAAAAGCAGTTGTTTCTGGATGCGCTTCTCTCAAGCACACACCCTGCATGCTACGCTGGACGGCTCTGCTTTTACCCTGACTTCCTTCCAAGCGCTCATTCCTCTGCGCTTCCAAGTGTGCCACTTGAAGCTAATGCTTCTGTTGGTTTCTGTCCATATAGGCTATACCGTTTACCATTCGTGGGAAGTCTCCCATTTACCAAAAGTGTAATATTTTAGCCATTGCTAACATTTCTAGCAATTAAAGCTGCCACATAGTTTAGTCAAAGACATGATTGTGCTGTTTGCTGCTGTCTCCCATTAGGAATTTAGTTGCCTAAAACTTTCCGTGCTGTCCAGCAGAGCAGAATGGGCTGTTGACGGCTATGTGCTATTTTCTCAACTGCACTGGGATAGAAATGGGTTTGGTAGAATATTTTCACACTGAATTGCAAATGATCCCATGCAGCTATTCTTTTCTTCTCGGCAAATATTTTCCATCTCTGGTCTCCAAACAGTTAAATGAAAGACAGCCAGTAAGATGGAGATCTCTTTAATCCTGGGATAGGCAATTGCAAACAGAATAGAGGACACCAACCTCTTTTTATTTCCCATTTTGGACCTGGAGGTGAAAAGCCAATATTTCTCTGTGAGATACATCTAGCTAAACAGATGCTGAACCGCATGTGTTCATTTTAGTCCACTCTGCCAGTTTATGGAGAGCAGAAATATTTACATGCTAAGTCTCTCACCCCCTCCAAACCCACAAACTTGACTTCCAAACCAGGAGGCTCCAGTGCAAAGTGCCTGTACCACTGGTTTTAAAGCAGGTTTACCTGTCCGGCCAGAGGTCCGTGTGCCTCACGGTAAAGCAGAGCGTGACCTGTGGCCCGTGGGCCTGAGCCCCATCACAGCAAGGGACCCCGGCCCCCCGCCCCGTGGCTCTGGGGGTCTGCACAGGGGTGCAGTGGCCCAGACCCTGGGAGTGCTGAGGCCAGGGGGTGCAAATCGCGCTGCCGGGGGATGGGGTGCGGGAGAGCCGGCAGGGTGCAGGCACGGGGTGCGGGGACGGCTGGGGATAGGGGGAAGCAGGCATCATTTTGCAAAATGGCCTCCTCGGATGGGGGGAGACTGCTGGGGGGGGGGCGGGCAAAGCCTCCTGTTGAAGGTATTTGCAAACGGGCTCGGCGCGAGCAGAAAGGGGCGGTGGTGCTTCTATATAAGGAGCCGAGCTGAGGGTGCTGGGGAGCAGAGGGGGGCGGCGCTGCGGGGGGGCGGGAGTCAAGCCGAGGGGACCCCCCACCGCATGTGCAGTAAATCACGGCTGGGGCACGCACCCCCCAGCCCCGCAGCCGGGGCCGAGCTCCCAGGCCGGCCCCCCCAGCGCCCACGAAGCCCCGAAGGGCTGGAGGCGCCTGCAGAGACCCTGCCACCTGGTCCTTGTCGCGGGGGGACGGGAGATTCGGTTGGCCTCGGGGCCGCGTGGGACAGCTCGTAAACCACCGCGGGGGTCGCGGCTACGCTTAATACCGAAGGTTTTATTCATTATTACTTATTTAGTTTCTTCGCTCTATGGCTCTGCCTGGCTGCGCCAGAAAGAGCCTCTCCTGCTCCCTCCCGCACGTCGCACCCAGGTTTTGTTACCGCCATCCCCCGCCCCGCAGCCCGCATGTGAAGCCCCGGGCCCAGCGCTGCCCGGCGGCCTCGGTGAGGGACACGGAGGACAACGGTGAGCGCTTCCAGCGCCGTCTGCTGAAGAAACACAGCCGGCCGCTCGCACAATGGGCTATTTTCCATCAGTCGTGTAAAGAATGGTTAGCTGATGGCTTGAAAATTCAATTGAATACCTGCCCGGACCTAAGTATAAATATTATTTTTTAAAAGAACAATATGTAATTAAAAACTAATATTTAACAACTTAAACGCCTATCCTCTAGGAAATAACAGCCTTTCTTCGCAAAACCTCCGAGATTGGCTTCGCTTCCTCCTGTAAAATGAGGCCAGATTTAATTCTCCAAAGATCAGTGAGATCAAGTATTTCAGCGCTCAATTTACAGCTCCGGGGTATGTGGGACCCTTTCCCAGCTATCTGGGTAGGCTAGGAAATAACTCCGGGAAGGAGAAGGGGGGAGAAGGAAGGAGAATTAATTCCCAAACACCGCAGTAACACCTGTAGTATTTCCTTAACTCAACGTCACCGGGGCGATCGCCGGGAGCGAACTTCTCTGCAGCAGCGCGCAGTTAAATTGCAAGCAGGAAAACGGCACAGCCCTTACAAACAAATAAAGAAACAAACAAACAAACACATCGGGTTTGCTCCTTTACAAGGAACCGCCCTAGTTTGGGAAGATCGTTTCGTGGAGCAGCTCGATCCCGTCGTGACACAGGAGGGAACGAGGCGAGGTACCGTCTGCCGTCTCCGCAAACATCCTCGCCTGTTGATGCGTGGACTTGTTTGCAGGGCTGGAAGGAGCGAACTACAAATACGTCTGTTAGTTTCACTGATGCCTTTAGAAATAATCATAAAATCAATTATACCGACGGCGAGGGTGCCCGCTGCCCCCGGGTGTCGCTCACTGCGCCCCACTCCGCCGCCCCCCGCAGCGGCTCGGCTCCTCTGCAATGTCACACCGCGGCCCGGCTGCAGCCTTCCCCAAACCCTCCGCAATCTTCTCCTCTTCCTCCCTCGCTCCCTTCTGCTGAAATAACAGCGAAAGGGGAGACAAGCCCTACCGCGCTAACCTCCAGGGGAGGTGGGAAGCGGAGACGGGCGGCCCTTCTCCCTGCCGCTGGCCCCCCCGGCCGGCCCGGGGCGTGCTGCCCCGCCGCCGCCCTGCCTGCAACGGTGCCTCCGCTGCCTGTTTTTGGCTCTACCTATGCGAGGAGCTGCGGGCAGCGCTACCCGGGGCTTGGCTGCGCTGCGCTGGGAAGCTGCAGAGCAGATTTTCAGCAGCGAGGCTCTGCTGCGGCACTGTCTGCGGAGCAGACCCCTCGCAGCCTCACGCACTCCTTCCTACCAGGAGGTCCAGGCTCCTGCTCTGCCTTCACGGCCCCTCGCCTTTGGCTGAGGGGAGCTCTCCCTCTCCGGGACCCCCGCGGCCCCTGGCCAGAGCCCTCGGCGGGGCGCGGAGCGCGGTGCAGCTCGCCCGCTCCGCCCGGAGCTCCGGCTGCCTTCTCCGACCTGCCATCAAAAACCTCACTTTCTTTGCCATATGACCTTTTTCTTTTTCTTCTTCTTCTTCTTCTTCTTCTTCTTCTTTT
>VYZW01006326.1:2399-29826 GCA_013401315.1 Balaeniceps rex | reverse complement strand
ATTTAATTACTCCTGTTTTTTTTAATAGGTGCTCCTTAATCTTCCCACATAGGTGTATATGTACGTACAAACATGTACATACACATGTTAAACTGAGAAAACTTTACAGAACAAATCTGCAGCAGGTAGCAACATTGCCCCAATGTCCTCACAAGGGGATTGGGACAGAGAAGAAACACATTGCAATTAAATAAACCTAATTAATTTTCACGTGGAGAAGTTTTCATCATTGAGGATTTCGGTTACTGTTGTTATTGTTTTAATTTTTAACACATGCATGTGCATAGAAATAACTGGAGCCTGCTTTAAAAAGCACTGGAGTAATTAAATGAGACTAACTTGATGAATGTTATCGTATGCACCCTGGTTGCTGCGTACTGAAGTTCTATCTTCCTTTAATAACTTGGTGAGATAAAGGGATGTTAAGCTGAATATGATGTATTCATTTCAGCAGGCAGCAACTGGAGCAATCAAAGCTCATCCAACATATAAAGAAAACTGTACGGCTTGTGTAATACACATGTTGAACTCACTACACACTCCATTCAAGAAAAGTTGTCTGGGCACTTCATCAGTGAAGTAGCTTAGTTTCATTCAGACGTGATATAGATGACACGCGTATCCATTTGTGTTTACTGGCGAACTCATTACAGCTGCTAGGATGTGCCTATGCCTCACAAGGAGAGAGAAGATTTCTGAGAGCGCGCTGTCTTCTGCTCTTTTTCCTCCTTTCCCCATTCTTCTCTCATGCCCTTCTTTCTTCTACTTCTCTAAACCTCTTTCTACATTTCTGTCATCAGACCTCCTCACTTTTTCTTATGCTCAAATTAATCAATTTCCCTTTTTCCCCCATATATATTCTACCAGACTAACATTCTTCTTAAAGAATATCCCCATATTTTCTTTCTTTCCTTGCATCCTGACCCTGCAGCGGCTCTTCCCACTCCATATCCTGACTGTTGCCTTTTTTCTTATATTTGCTTTTTTGCTACAGAATGACCATTCCAGTTACAAACAAGTATTATTTTTACAATGGAGATGTTGCTCAGGTAATGAATACAGCTAAGTGTCACAGACTGTGATTACAGTCACTATCTTCCCTTCCCCTGATTAAATGTTGGAAATAAATGGAGCTAAATGAACACTTCTTGACTGAACAAAGCCATGTTAAAAACACTGATTTATTGAGCATCAAACTGCTTTGTTTGAAAGATTTGGGGGTTGACAGACTTTTGCTGTATCCCACGTATTGTTTCTGCCAGGCTCTGTGCAAACTCCTGGTGGAGAGCCACAAAAACAGGAATCATGCTTTCTGGTATTCTCTGCTCTGTGACAGGTCTGCTGAAGGGTGACATACCCTGAAAACCAGTTTATTTCAACATGGGAAGAACCCATGACAATGCACTCTGAGCCTGAAGGGTCTTCAGCCCCAAGTTTCTAATCATGAGGTCGAGTCAATCAAATGGGTAAACCCTCTGAGGTCTCAAGTCCTGGCCAGTCCCCCTCAAGACACTTCAACATCTAAAACTCAATTTGGGTGACACTCAAAATCCAAGTAGTCAAAATTTGCCTCAGAATAGAACTTTTGCCAGCTCTGGTGTACCCTCCTTTAAGATGACTTGTATTACATGCACAAAATGGTTATTTTGTCCATATGGTCGATGTGTGCGGTTACCATCTACAACAGCAACTGAGCGGTTAGTGGGTGTAATTTAAGGGCTGAATTGAAAAATCTTTGACATGAATGAAAACAAACTCTGATAGATGTCAGCGGTGGGTGGGGGCTGATCAAATTAATATCCTGTTCATTCACTAAAAAAAGGTGGCAAAATTTTCAGGATTCCTCAGTGCATAAGTTCACTTGAAAATCAGACAAGGTGGTGAGTATTTAATGAGCAGCTGGGAAAAGGAAATTTTAGTCTAACGTTATAGACTCCCTCTCTTCCTTGTATAACCATTAAATAATTCAATGTCTCAGTTTCCCATTGTGAAATAGGGACAGTAGCACTTCCCTTACTAAAGGTAGGGAGAATGGCAGTTCAGAGAATAAATATCATTTTTAAAATGGTAATGAGGGCTAGGTAGGTATTTTGGGTAGGCTTAAAACCCTGTCCCCAGCTATGAGGTCTAACCCTTCATCCCTAAGTGATATCAAAATTTTTTCAGGGATTTTTTTCCTATCTGCTTGTTTGAATGGGAGAATATGCCTTTGCACAAAAAGACCACCAGAAACACCTTATACAACTGATTATTCTCAAAGCTAGTGGTAAAAAATAGAAATAAATGATAATGGTGTTCCAGAAAAGCCTACGTTTTTGATAGGAGTGGTTTTCACGAGAAATCAGAGCAGAGGGGAGACATGTGTAATATATTTCTCAGTATTAATAACTGCTTCTTCTGCTTACACATAACAAAAGAGATTTTAATCACCGTGGTAATCTCTCTCTTTGAAATGAACATCTCATATTAATCTTTGGACAAAATGGAAGCAAATGAAGGTAAAATCTAGAATATAAAAGTACCATCAGAATTCTTATTGAAAACAATAAGGATCCTTATTGAAACCATCATATTAAAGTTTCCAGTTGTTTATTTCTTTTTACAGGAGCTCCTTATTTTATGTCTTGAATAGGATTTCCCTAAATAAAATTGCACCGTGCAAAGTGCCATTATGATTTCCGACATTCATTTCCAGAGGGGCTCCTGCTAGTCCATAGCTATAACTATGATGAAAAGGGGCTGCAGACAGCCCGTTGCAATAATGCCATCTCCTCATCTATCAACCCAGCAGATTATATGAGTAACATCTCCTTAGAATAGAAACTCAGAGATATAATAATCAATGAGATCTGGCATCCTGAGTGCCCACACGAATCCATTGCTATAAAAGATGCCAAATTGTTACTGCTGTACAAAATCTATGGAATTGTAGTCAGCAGGGCTGGGACCAGGAAGAAAGGCATTAAGGATTGACTGAATATTTCAGTGTTGGTCTCTGGTTTTAGAGTAATATATGCCAATGTAGTGTATGTTTTGCGATTTCCTGCTAGTTTTATGCTGTGATTTCACAATGAAGGAGCTTCAGGAGCCAAATCAGGGCCAGAAGCGGCCATGACCTTCCCACATTGCTTTTTCCTCCCTTGATTCAAGACAACTATTGACAGTATCTGTGTGTGACATGGATCAGGAAACTGAGATTTCTCCTTCTGTTTCTGAAGGAGAATGTTTTTGCTATCATGTTATTGTTGTTTGTAGTACTGAGTTTTTTTAACCCAGACCAGTTTCCTCCTGCAATGTGAGTGTAGGAACAAGCAGTCAAAGGCAGAAAGGAGCAGCTGTAACTCCTTAGTCTGATATTCCCTCCAGACATCTCTGATCAAAACACTACAGAGTGTAGAATTTGGTCTGTTCTTAATCAGCCTAAGATCCAACTTGTTCTCTGTAGGCTCCTGTCACTCTTCAGTGACTCTGGAAGACACCAAAGACAACTAGGATCTCAATTTAGCAATGGCTGTTGGGGGGCTTAATGAGGTGAGATGAGATGAATCTGGCCCTTAGGCACTGATGTCAGAGATACCAAACCTTCTCCAGCTACCCAAATTCTGGAACCAGGATCAGGAGGGCTGGACAGAGCTAGATTAATTAGCAGTATAATACAGATAACAACATTCACACATTGGGAGGTTATAGGCTCTTCAAGTGATGATGTCCCTGCTCCCTGCAGGGGTGTTGGACTGGATGACCTCTAAAGGCCCCTTCCAACCCAAAGCATTCTATGATTCTATGATTCTATATTGTTTCCATAGTGAAGACAGCTAAGTGCATAGTAAGTAACTTATAATTAGTAACTTGTTATAAGTACGAGCTCAGGTCTTTGGCCATCTGTGGTATGCTTGTTGTTATAGATATGCCTTATATTTCGTCCTGATGCTCCTGAAAACCTATAGATCTGCTTCAGCTATCTAAGAAAAGCAAGTGAAAGAGATTACAAAATGACGCTCAAGAGTGCTAAGCTCTGTGAAAAAAGTTCTCTTACATATTAACTGCATTGTTGACCTTTCATGTATTCTAAAGCACTGCATACCTTTCAGCACATGAAATAGTACTAGAAGCAAGTTAGGTGATGATCCAAGATACAATCCTATCCCAACCCTTAATTTGAATTTGTCTCAAAGATATCATAATTCTCTGAATAGACTGATTGAGCCCTCTGTTTCAGCAAGAAGAGTGATGGGCAGCGCTGTGGGGCATATACCCATCACTGTTGAGGGCTGTAGCAATTTGTGTTAGCGTGGCACCTACAGTCCTCAGAGATACGAATACGACCTGCAGTGTTTTGTCTGTAAAGCGGTTTCCAGACCAATAGCTCATTCACTGATCCACATTGCCTTTCATAAGGAGCAAAATATTAGAAGGCATTTCAGCCCCAGCTTCACAGTCTAATATTAGATAAGAATATTTAAAATGCCTAGGAAAGGCTTTTGTCCATAGTCTGAGGTCGGGTTTTGAAATCTTTGCAAACTCTCTCTCCAGGGAGGCTGTGTAGAGAGAGCCATCCTTTCAGCTCACCCTTGAATGCACTTTGAACAAGCAGCTGCTTTTACTGTAAGCATGTTATTAATGGTCTCTTTTCAAAAGCAGAGATAGTACCCTGGAAAATGTTCTATTGATTTTTTCCCTTTCGCTGTCCCTGTTTCAATCACACTCGTTTGAATGGCTTTCATTTTTAGCAACAACAAGAGATTCTTCGAAGAAAAGTGGTGTCTAGGTGCAGCCTTAAATAAAATCACTGCTCAATTTAAGCTCTGAAAAATACTATTGATATTTTAATAGAAGATTGGAGAACCAATTGCTGGTTCAATAATAGCTACAAGGAGTTTATACATAGGAATCATGCACAAGTATCATTTTATTTCTCTCACTGTACATGTTAACAGAAAACAGCAGCCTAAATCTTGACTCACTTGATTATTACATGTCAAGGATCTCAGGAACATGGAAATACTTCATTCTAATTTTCTAAAGTGGAAATGTGCACTGAGATACCTGTGCGGAGTTCAGAATATAGAACTGCAAATAATATCCTACAATATATGTCTATATAATAATATTCATGCAGAAGAATATGCAAGTAAGAAATTGTGCACACCTGGAAATATGATTTCTTTTCTGACTTCGGTTACAGTTGCTATTAGAATCATAAAATCACAGAAGCATAGAATCATTTAGGTTGGAAAAGACTTTTAAGATCATCAAGTCCAACCATAAACCTAACACTGTCAAGTCCACCACTAAACCACGTCCCTAAGTGCCACATCTACATGTCTTTTAAATACCTGTGGGGCTGGGGACTCAACCAGTTCCCTGGGCAGCCTGTTCCAATGCTTGATAGCCCCTTCAGTGAAGGAATTTTTCTCAACATCCCAATCTAAACCTCCCCTGGTGCAACTTGAAGCCATTTCCTCTCATCCTATCACTTGTTACTTGGGAGAAGAGACCCACACCCACCTCACTGCAACCTCCTTTCAGGCAGTTGTAGAGGGCGAAAAGGTCTCCCCTCAGCCTCCTTTTCTCTAGCCTAAACAACCCCAGTTCCCTCAGCCGCTCCTCAGAAGACTTGTGCTCCAGACCCTTCCCCAGCTTCGTTGCTCTTTGGACATGCTCCGGCACCTCCATGTCTTTCTTGGAGTGAGGGGCCCAAAAGCGAACACAGTATTCAAGGGGCGGCCTCACCAGTGCCGAGTACAGGGGGACAATCAGTACCCTAGTCCTGCTGGCCACACTATTTCTGATACAAGCCAGGATGCTGTTGGCCTTCCTGGACACCTGGGCACACTGCTGGCTATGTTCACCTGGCTGTCAACCAACACCTCCAGGTCCTTTTCTGCCAGGCAGCTTTCCAGCCAGTCTTCCCCAAGCCTGTAGCATTGTGTGGGGTTGTTGTGACCCAAGTGCAGGACCCAGCACTGAGCCTTGTTGAACCTTATACAATTGGCCTCAGCCCATCGATCCAGCCTTTCCAGGTCCCTCTGCAGAACCTTCCTACCCTCAAGCAGATCAACACTCCTGCCCAACTTGATGTTGTCTGCAAACTCACTGAGGGTGCACTCGATCCCCTTGTCCAGGTCATTGATAAGGATATTAACCAGAACTAGCCCCAGTACTGAGCCCTGGGGAACACCACTTGTGATCAGCCACCAACTGGATTTAACTCCATTCACCACAACTCTCTGGGCTTGGCCTTCCAGCCAGTTTTTACCCAGCGAAGAGTACACCCCTCCAAGCCATGAGCAGCCAGTTTCTCCAGGAGGATGCTGTGGGAAACAGTGTCAAAGGGTTTACTAAACTCCAGGTAGACAACATCCACAGCCTTCCCCTCATCCAGTAAGCAAGTTACTTTGTCATAGAAGGAAATCAGGTTAGTCAAGCAGGACCTGCCTTTCATGAACCCATGCTGACTGGGCCTGATCACCTGGTTGTCCTGTACGTGTCACGTTATGGCACTCAAGATGATCTGCTTCATAACCTTCCCTGGCACCGCGGTCAGACTGACAGTTCCCCAGATCCTCCTTCCGGCCCTTCCTGTAGATGGTCATCACATTTGCTAATCTCCAGTCAACTGGGACCTCCCCAGTTAGCCAGGACTGCTGACAAATGATTGAAAGTGGCTTGGTGAACACTTCCACCAGGTGGAGAAGAAGACTGGCCTGGCTGAACAGAGAGCTTTGGCTGGAACTCAGGAAAAAAAAATGAGAGTTTATGACCTTTGGAAGAAGGGGCAGGCAACTCAGGAGGACTACAAGGATGTCATGAAGTTATGCAGGGAGAAAATTAGAAGGGCCAAAGCCCAACTAGAACTTCATCTGGCTACTGCTGTAAAAGACAATAAAAAAGAAGTTTGAGAATATATCATAAATGCACTTAATTTTTAATCCCAAAATCCATATAAAAGAAGATCTATATTTTTTGATATTTTAAGCAAACTCCTGACTTCCAAGGACTCATCATTTTTTAATGGTGGTAAATGAAAAACACTACCTCTAAAGTGGTATAATTTTTCAGAGACAGTGAGTAGAGAAAATAGCTACCATGCATACTAGAAACTGTAAGATATGAGCCAGAAGCACAACTTCTACCTATTAAGCCAGAAACACAATTACTTTATGCATAAAATTTACACAGCATTGCTCATAATACCCATTTGACAAATTCTTTTCTTCCCTAACATCAGTTGTGTTGCACTGAACACTGAAAATTGAAGTTCCTAGTTGGAAGCCAAGACACAAATTTACATATAGGTAACTGCTTTAAAATGCTGGCTTGACTTTCCAAACTGTTTTCAACCAAGAATACTGATTTCTCCTTTCATGTGTTTTTCATACTTTTAGTATCCAACAACTGAAAAAAACTCTCCATGACATGCAGTCTTTTTGCTTTCAACCCTTTGCCCACAAGGACTTAGATATTTATCTGATGGCTGCTTGCCTTCTTTAACAGGCTATGGTTACCAGTGTGAGCTTTGACAGGAGAGCTGTTACATTTTTATTTCAACACTATGTCCTACATAAAAGTTGGCAATAAGAGAAAGTACTCTATAGGATACGACTCCCCCATGGTTTCTTCCTTCACATGCTGACATTTTTTACATGTCAACAATGCTCAAGTGAAGGTATCTTATTAAAAAAAAAACACAAAAAACCCAGAAACACAAAGAGGAAGGGAAAAGAAGGCGGCGGGGGGAGGCAAATAAAACAAGCTCAGGCATCTCCTGGACACAATAAGTAATTCAGATGTTCTTCATGGCTTTAACTTAGAGATCAGTTTATGAGACATTTTTTCAGATGTAATATGTAAAACAGGAATATGTGAGTTAGGTAGCCTGACGCAGGTATGAAAATTCAGTTCCTTAGCAACATTCACTGTTTAAAGCCCCTTTCCTTTGCCTTGACTATGCTCTTGCCAACCTGATCACACCTCAGATCCATTCCCCTACTTCACTCATGATCACATGGCATGGACGTTTATGTCCACACCTGTACACTGCCCCTGTTCTCACCCACTTGCTTTCTCTTACCAAAACTGGTATTGAAGTCCATGGTTTAGCTTATCAGAATTTTAATTAGATATATTTTCTGTTGAAATGTGGTCTTGTTTAGGCTTTCAAGAATATTCCTTTTCAGTTCTGTCTTCATGTTTTCATCTGAAAAGGGCAATATAAAGTTGAAAAAAGAAGGAAGTCAGCTTATATTCTTTGTTACATATCTTAATATGATAGTTTTTCTCCATATCTGCACAAAATCATTGGCTTTTGTTCATCTTGCAGTCCTTAATGAACTCCTCATACTGTCCTACAGAACTTCTATCAAGCCTATTATTTCCATCTTATGATTGTATATCTGATTATGCCTCCCAAAATATACTATCTTGCACTTGTCTCCACTGAATTTCAATTTATTTCTTTTTCAAAACATTTTCATAATATATGCAGGTCATTTCGAATAAAATTTCTGTCCACCAAAACACTTCAAGACTTTCCCATCTGTCTCTGATCTGATAATTTATAAGTCATATTTTACGCCGCCATATACATCATTGATGTCAGAAATATCAGGGTAGAACTCCACTTCCTGTGCCCTTCCATTTTGACTGTGAACTGTTGATAAAAACTCTATAGTAGTTTCGTATTGTGCTTTTGATTAAATAATTTCTAGTCTTGGCTTAAACAGGAACTTTTTATTCCTGATGAGCTGCATAGCTCATTTGATTTTCTTTGCAGAGATGGATAGATGGATACAGTTATCAATCCTGTTTGTTACCTGTTATGTTTTGAATTGCAATAACATATCAACTATTTTCTTGTTCCACAAATGAGGATCTTTTGCATTTGCTTACGATAAGTAACACCACTGGTTCAATTTGTTTAAAAGTGTATCTTAATGTAAGCTGATTTAAACTACAGTACAAAATTTTATAGTGGCCTGTATTTAAGTGATTGTACTCCCTCAATTTTTCCCCCTGATTACCATCTTATCTTTTCTTTTATTATCTTAACTGTTCTATCAGATGACAGTTTTGTGCACTGGGTTTTTTTACCATCCTTCCTATTAATAAAAATGAGAAAAATATGTCTCTATCTATCTCCTCCATTGTTTTGCTAGTACAGTGTTGCCTGTAGCATATTTTGCAGTACTTTTGCCGTTTGTGTCCTTCTTTATCCTGGGTGATATACTAAACATTACTTAGTCATGAATATAATTACTGCGCTTTCCATCATGTGGTTCATAAATTCCACCACGGGAGCCTCATTCACATTTGTATCTTAAATAAGAATTCCTTTTATACGATTAGTTCACCAAGTGGCTTCTTGAGATCTATTATGCTCTCTGGCCTAAAAAAGAACCCCAAACTTTCAGAAACTCACAAAATTGGTATTAAAAGTAGCTGTATGATCAGCTATAGAATAATCCACAAGCTGTGAATGTACAAGCTATGTAACTCTGGCTGGAGACACTTAGACCAAACTGCTTTCTATAGGTATAGGAACTGTTCAGATTTCCATGTGGTTCGCTGAAGGAGTAGTCTCTCTGATAATGCACAGTTTATTATTCTCCTCCCTGCTGAATTAAACTGTTCAATATTTCCTAAAGTTAAAAGTAAGAAAAAAGAAAAAAGGAAAGTCTCAGCTGTTACTAGATTCCACATTTTCAAAAAAACTGGGTAGCTTCTGCAAACACACTGCGAGGTTAGCAATGGTTTGTGCATGATGAGCCACATCAGGGAAGAGGATGTTGCTTCATGAGATAGATTCTCAGCACTAATCTCTCAGAAAAGCCCATAAGTCAGCATTATGAAGTAGTCATGGAGAAGGGTGAATTTTGGAGTTTATGGGAATGGCAGAGTGAGGCTCTAACAGTGACGACCAAGGACAGAGATAGGTTTATGGTAGAAATGCTTCTTTTCCCTTTTTCTAACCTAGTTGCCAATTTTACAATCCAAAACCTAATTCTGTGCTTTACTACAACAGCCTCAATTTCCTCTGCTCCTTAAATCACGTTTAGTTCTTTCATAGAGGATATGACAGGAACTGTCCTGCATCTTCTCAGAAAGCAGTGAATCAATGTGCAGCACAGAGCAGTGATACTCACTGAGCCTCTACCATTCAAAACATATTTTGAAACTCTCAACTTCAGATGGCAAGTCACAGCTGCAAGGATCAACCTGAGAACTGGTGACACCAAATGCCAAATCTGTAGAGAGCTGGTGCCTTCAGCAGATGAATACAATTCTCTGTAAAAGTCAACAAGACTATTTAGGCATGTTATAGTAACTTCTTCCATGCTTCTGACCAGATCTGTTTTCCCTGCCTTTCAATGACAAGTGACTTTTTGGCTGTTGACCAGAAATATTTCCTTCACATGACTCTGCAATTTCTTCCATCTCATGCAGTTCATCAGTCTGTCTTTGCTGAAAAGTGTGTTCAGCTCTTCAGAAAACCTGGCTTTTCTTTGGTTTCTGTCTAAAAAACTTCTGTCTAAGAACTTCTAAGAGAAGTCTTTGATCTCTTTGGTCCAGCTTAGATTTCGTTCACCTACACTTTATGGGCCATATGCTCAAGCTGCAAATCAATCAGTGTAACTGTAGTCTGTGGGCAGACTAATCTAAATTAGAGTGGCTGTATTGACTACAATGCTACTGTGCTTCTTGACTTCATCTGAGCATCTGCCTGAATATTTCAAGTCAACAGGTTGACACTGATTTATGTCAGGTGAGGCATCTGTCACCTGGGTAAAGTATTCCATAGTTGCCTCAGATTTATGGCTTCAGACCTTCCTTACTGTAAATTCCCTACGTGTTCCAAGTTCCTTAGGTTGTTCATATCCATTCTCTTGTCTCATCCAAACACTAAAACATGACTGCTCACTCATGCTAGTAGCATCCTTTCAAGTAAGGCCTTTATTGAATTCTAATAACTAACATGGCACTTTGGACCTGTGGAAGAGTTTTCTTTTTCACTACGTATTCTTCTGTGTTTGAAAAATACATAAATGAGATACTGTCTTTCTAATGATAAGCATCATTAGTGTGTGCTGCTGAACTCCTTTGAGTGCAATAACCTAGGAACAGTAGGTTGCTGAACAAATGTGGTGATTCTTGGTCTGACTTACACAACAGTGGGTCTGTGCTCCCCAAATACCAGGAAAACCAATCCTGTAGTTTTATGACTACTTTTTGCTACAAGTTGTAAGGAACCTGAGGGCACTCATAGGCCTTAATTCTCCTGACCAGGCTCCCAGGGGACCCCTGTTTACCCCTGGCCTCCAACCCTTCTTCATCGGTAGACCTCAGACCTGCACTGTAGTTAGCTTGTCTCCTGTATGGACCCCTCAGACATACACTGTGGCTTGCCTCCAGCCCTGGGTCCAGCCCCTTCTCCCTTGCTCCTGAAGGGACTCCCTTGCTGAACCCTTGGCATGGTTCATCCCCTCACCCTGTTCAGGGCTGTTGGCAGACCCTGCCACTGGTCCCCAGTTCTGCTTGCCATGAAGGGACCCCACGGGACTCCCCTGTCAGTGTGGGCCCTGCCTGCACTAGGTTACCTTCTTCTCTCAACTTGTCCCTCATCACAGGGCAGCCTTACTCTTGCTGTGTCCTGACACAGGTAAGAGCACATGTTCCATTCAGCCATTAGCAATTTAAACAAATTCCTCTCCTATCAGAAAACTGGATGTTTTCATTTTTTATCAGTTGTTTCTTCAAGGCATTAAACCTCCTTGAAAGTTCTTCATGCCAACCAGAATTTCTGAATCTTGCAGTTGCCAGTGACCCAAAAAGATCCTTCCACAGCTTTGCACAAAAAGGCCATCACCCAGTGAACGGATGTCTTGTAGTCCTGAAATGTAAAATCTACCACCTAGAAAATATTTAAAGCATTTGTTTTGACTTTTTACTCCAGGGACTGAAAAAGTAGCTCAATCCAGCTGCAATACAATAGCTGCTGGCACAGGGGGGAGGCACCTCCTTGCCAGAATGAGAAAGGACAGGAAGAAATGCAGGAGCAAGGCTCCTGAGGGCTGGCCTTGCTTTGTTTGTGTGGTTTAACCCCAGCTGGCAACTAAGCACCATACAGCTGCTTGCTCACTCCCCCCGCTGCAGAATGGGGGAAGAGAATTGGAAGGGTAAAAGTGAGAAAACTCATGGGTTGAGATAAGAAGAGTTTATTAATTGAAATCAAATAAAATAATAACAACAACAACAGCAATAATAATAATAAATTGTAATGAAAAGGAAAATAACAAAGAGAGAGAAATACAACCCAAGAAAGAAAAGTGATACAAATGAAGACAATTGCTCACCACCAACTGACTGATGCCCAGCCAGTCCCCGAGCAGCAGCTCCCCAGCCTACCCTCCCCCAGCTTTATATGCTGAGCATGACGTCATATGGTATGGAATATCCCTTGGGTCAGTTGGGGTCAGCTGTCCCAGCTGTGTCCCCTCCCAACTACTTGTGCACCCCCAGCCTACTCACTGATGGGGTGGGGTGAGAAGCAGAAAAGGACTTGACTCTGTGTAGGGACTGTTCAGCAATAACTAAAACATCCCTGTATTATCAACACTGTTTCCAGCACAAATCCAAAACATAGCCCCATACCAGCTAGCATGAAGAAAATTAACTCTACCCCAGCCAAAACCAACACAGTTGGCTATGAAAGAGGTTGGAGTAAAGGATACAACAAACCTTGGGAAAGATGAGGCAATTTGTGAGCTCTGAGAGACATTTAATACTGGGCTCGCTGGGGGAGATCGTGTTATGTCATGGGGGTGAAGTGAGAGGTCTCAGGAGCTGCCAAGGACCTGTCACTGCCCAGATAGTGAAGAAAGAGGATTGTTTCAGCATTAAGGGTTGGAAAGCAAATACAAGATTTGTTTTGCTGGCTTTGGCCGTCCCTGGTGAGAGATCTTTCATGTCAAAAGTAAATAGTGTCAGTCACCACTGATAGTGATCTGTGTCTTTTCACATGTTAAGTATATTTAGTTGCTGATAGTGCATCAGATGCCCAGTGGTTGGGCCAAAACTTGCTTTCGTTTGCGTCAGTTGAAATCTGGAGAAAGTCCACCAGAGTCAATATAAATTCCTCCAACTTTATGAGAAATGTCTGCGAGGTGTATTTGGCTCACAAACACAGTGAGTGAAGGAGGACCAGAATTGCAGTGTTTTCACATGTGTTTTCATCATAATTGAATAAACAGTTGAAATATTAAAATGTTTCATGGGATGAAAGCTTCTTAGGAATTATATGGGAAGTGAAATGATTCTTTCCTGGTAGTTTTAATGTCAGCTTTCATCTGTCCAAGCAACGGCAGTTGTATATCAACAGCTAAACCTCTCAAACACCGTGGGGCCTGGGGTCCCCAACTGTACCGTGTCTGTCTTTAGGTAGGCACTCATTTAGACTGCCTAATTAGAGCTGGAAAAGAGCAAGTCTGAAGATAAAAACCATTAGTAACCAAAATCATCCCTCTTCATTGGAGTTATAGGTTAGTATCTATGCTGAATTACATTCAGGCTGGAGGAGTTTGACAATGACAATATTTTTTCTCAGGACCTACTCTGTTTGAAGGAGCAATCCCAGTGGCTCAAAACTACTTCATTACCTTTCTCCTTCCACTCTCTACTCTGTTAACCTTTGTGAAGGTGGCATGAATCACTCTGTGGTTAGATATTGGAGCTGCTAATAAGGATGGCCATTGTGATGAAGTTGAAGGGCTGCGATACGGACAAATGACACTTCAGGACTGCAATCTCAGCTGAGCTCATCAGATCATTTTAGAGACAATTTCATTTTAATTGGGTGTGTGAGAACAGTCTCAAAGCTTTTACATTTAATACAGGATGAAGGAAAAGCCTTTAATAATGGAAATTACAGCACTTATTAGCTGAACAAGTTACATGAAGAATGAACCAAGTGGTAACTCTTACTCACCATCTTACACTGTTTAATCCTCATGTGTGTAGCTCAGCGATGCTGGGCTGAGATCAGGCTGGTTTCCAGGATGTCTGGTCCTTTACAAGTCACCTTTGGAAGGATGTTTCAAGCTCATCAAGGAAAAACAGTGGTCAGCTATATGAAAGGTGGGAAAAATTCTGTCTCTCTAGTCAGTAACAAAACACGCTGTAATTTCAGCTGAGCCAGGATTTCGTCTGTTAGCTTTTAAATCTCTAGACGTTAAGTTTGTTTCTCTGCCTACAAGCCCTATCAACACCAAGAGTGAGCCTACACTTTGGCAATCAGGGGAGCTGCTCATTTCCTTCAGTCACTGTTATCTGCTGCCAACGCTTTCCAGAATAACAAAGAACACAGAACAACTTGTGTTTTACTTCTTTCCAGTTTCAATGGGAAAAATCGGTCTTATAAATTTTTTATATCCATGTACAGCAATATCAAGTTTGATTGGGTTTGCTCACTGCCACATGTTATTGCTTTGGAAGTAACTCCTCTCTCCACCTTTTGCATGTGCTGCTGGAGGTATAAGATCCCCATACCATGTCTGAGCTTTTCTGCATGCACCCAGCATCACAACACCTTCACTTACACCTCTCTCAAAGCTTTTGAAGACCGCCTTTGTGTAAGCAAAATGCGCAGGCCAATACTCTTCTGATCCAAAGTCTGTGGAAATGAGTGTCTTCTAACTGCATTAAAGTAAATAATTATAAATTTAGGGGTTAAGGAAACCAGGACATAGGAGTAGTTTGCAGGAATACACAAAAGAAGGTGTTTCAGTGATCAGGATTTGAAGTGTGAGGGTATGCTTTGACAGACTGAATGAACTGTTGCTGCTTAGCAGCTATCTTGCAAGGATGCTAGAAGACATGCGTAACCCTCTGGGTGAAAATGAATACTATTTTATTGACTCAGACTCTGGGACAGGTTCACAGACTGTGTAGGTAGGTTTGGTTCCTCAGAACAAAAAAAAATGCTGATTTACGCTATCTGGCCTTCTGATTTCAGTGGCAGCAATGATTTATGAATTTCTTCAGCTGAAATTCTTCAGCGACAGTGACAAGTGGTAAAGAAAAAAAGCGAAGCAGCAGAAGGTGACATACTATTTTTCAAGAGCTATTCTTTTAGCCTTGGTTGTCCTTGTGTTCTCCTACAGTAAGTGCTCTGAACCAAGCTATTACATTGCATTTTACACAGCAAAGTCAAGGACAGATTTCTTAAAATAAGGGAAACAAGACTGACCCTGTGCTAGGGCCTGATTTTCTGCCTGAACATCAGAGAACTCTGACCCATGGTCATCATTAGAGGGGGAAACAGAAAAGTACAGCAACCTGTGATCTTATGGCAAATGTTGCTTAGTTTTTTTCTTCCTGCATTCCTGAAAAATTTCCCCTGAGTCACTGTAACTCTGGGCAATGGTATATATTGTATGTGAATGAAATTGCTGTCCCTTTTAGCAAGGGTACCTAAGACTAACTGCAAAACAAAAGCAACATATGGAAAGTGTGTCACGCACTGTGATTTTGGTACAGTTGAAACTCATTCCTTCCCAATAAGAATAACTGATGTGGAAGTCATTTGGTCCCTCCAGATTTTAGAAAACTGCTTGATGCTGAAATGTGTAGGTTCAAGCCCTCCTAGAAACCCATTCTGGGGAAGCATCATAATTTTTTTTTTCCCAAAGAAGGACCTGAACTCTAGTTGACCACGAATGTATGTGACAAGTTTTCTTTTATACAGCAAGCCTGAAATCAAGGTACATGGGAAGACCACAGCATTTCAGATATGACAGCTGTCCTGTCTTAGCGGTACAGTGAATTATTTACTCATACAAAGGGCCTGCAGCATCTCTGTGCAGTACTCATATTATTGGAGCAACATCAAAAAGGCTGAAGCACAGCACAAATAAAATTATTCTTGTTTGATTGAGTCTGCCTCATAACTGTATTACTTGGGTGCAAAAGTACTGTTTTAACATCACAGAAGCTTGCTCTGGATCAAAATCAAAACTGGTCGGTTCCTCTTTCACCATTATGAAGCTCCAAATAATAAAAAAAAAAAAGTGGGATTTAGATTTAATCACTGTGCTATTCCTTAGTCTCTCTTGCTGTCAGGCCCAGGTATCTGTAGTGTTCACTGGGGAACTGCCTGTGTACGTATAATGTTTTTGATGTGCTCTGCCTTAACGTTTTGTAAGTGCTCTGCTTTCTGAAGAGCTAAGCAGCCAGTTTGGCCTCAGTTCAATGTGGCCATATGCACATATACTTTCCTAGTAGGTTTTGCTTTCACAGCTTGTCTACATGGGGAAGTTAGATTAGCGTATGAATTTACAACACACTAGCTACTGCGTATGGTTGAAGCACAGGCTCCACTGAACCCCATGAGCTACAACTTTCTGTTCACCTTCCTGGCTGCCAGGAGAAGCTAAAATTAGGAAATACTACAGGAAAAATACCCCATTTTATGTTTGGTCTTGCTCAAGCCTGGTCTATCAAGATTATAGGGAAGACGGCTTGAGCTCATGTTGAGATACCACGTTGTTCTCCTTTCTTGAGAAAATTCAAGCTACGACTGTGAATGTCTGCCAAGACTTAAAGAGGCTTTTCAAATGATGTTGAGGACAGTGGTGAAAATAAGGAAAGGTGCAGTTCCCACTTCCCACTCATGGAAAAAGTGATAGCTGCATTGCTCTGAGGCCTGTGTTCACTGTAGAAACTGCATGGGAAGTATTACAAAGATCCAGTAGTGGCACTTAAAGGAAGGATTGTGTATTGGGACAATATCTTCCATCCAACACACATTGGAGCGCCCTGGAGCCATGTCTGAATTTAATGATGCTAACATCAGCAAAAGGTCCACTTGAGCAGTGTTAACAAAATAGCCTGGAATAAAATATTTTTCAGTTTCCAGCCATTCTACAATATACATTGCAATGACTATGTGTTCCACTAAATTATTATGAAAACAAAATCAGATCTTCATTTAAGAGACTTAAACAATGAAAATGTCAATTTTTTGTTTTCTTTTAGTACATTTCCATTGTCCCAGATGACAATTCAAAAGCCCTTTTAAGTCATATTTATGTTACAGCCCACCTATGGAAATCTAAGTAAGCATGGCTGAAGAATCAGTAGTGTACCGTTGTGTTCTGGTCCATTTTCTTACCTCCGTAAAACCACGAAAGTGAGGAAGAGATCTACAGATCTATCTGTACCTTGTACAAATGGCAGAACCAACAACATTTCTTGAAGAGCTGACTCTGCAAGGCTCCAGACTGGATGCACAGAGGCAGCTTCAGTAAGGTTAAAAAGAAAAAAAGCAGCAGTGTAAATGGACTTGTTACATGCAGACTTCTCAATCTTGCATTTCAGTTATCACAAGCTGCCCGCCTGTTGAACTAGTGGTGTGATTTCAAGCAGCCATGGATTTTCAGGGAAGGATTGAGGACAGATGGTCTCACTCTGATATTCTACCTTTTTCATTATAACTTCCCTGAGTTTTCAGAAGTTTGTGGCTTTGTCTCCAGGCCTTTCCCCTCTTCAGCCTTTGATTCTCAATCATTGGGGAAAAAAATGTTAATAATCCTTAGCACAGCTGAGGTGCCATATACTCGAGGAATTGGCAAAGCTCCTCATCCCTTGGAGATGAAGAAAGGGATGGCTGGAAGGAACTAGATGGTTTCTGACAAGGAAAAAAAGGCAATTGTGTACCAGAAACTACTTATTAAAAAAAAGAAAACAACTCCCAAGGTAGGTTCTGTAAAACACATGATACCATGGCTGTGGTTAGATGGCTTCAGGCCAGGCAAAGAGAATAGATGAGAGATGGGTTAGCTCTGCCACTGCAGATGTTAAAGCAGTCGAATGCATATTACCTACCCCAGCAGTGGAGTGAACTCTCCCAGACCCACAAATTCTGGAGAACTACCAGTGATAACCACTGAAAAGTTGGCTGTAGCAAATCTGTTCGGACTCGAGAGTGCTTACCAACAGTTGAAGGACATTACAGTCAATTGATTTGTCTAGTGTAGACAATGCCTGAAAATAACCCTGGCTGGAGTGAGTTGTTCTGTGTTTGTTAGTTTTGTCTTTAGTTACTGCCTCTTTTATATGCCTTTTGTGTATTGTTCATCTGGAAGTTGAGTACTTTCTTGCTTACTCCATCAGCTTTTTTTTCACCCCATTACAGGGTCACCTATGAAAAGCTTTGAAGGTTTGACTCACAGGCATGGAACAAAATTTGTTTCAGGTGATAATGTTTCCCAGTAGGAGAGTGTTTGGATTGTTGGAAAAGTAGTTTGTTATGAGAATATAAAACCAGTTTCCAGGATGAACAAGGGAATTGTTTTGTTCCTTTGCAGTGCAGAGTTAGTGAGCAATAGCCTGAGGGTGTCAACTCTAAATCAGGCTGCATAATTCCTTGCTTTCATTTTGATATCCTTTTGCCTCCATCCAGCCGAGCTCTACAAAATTATATTCCTTATTGTATATCTAGCTGGGCTGTGGAAAACGAAGATCAATATTGCAAGTATGTGGCCTGAAGATTTAAAATTGGGTAACCATGCGACACAGGCAATGCATGAAACTCTAAAGGTGGGTCATGCAGGGAGAGTACCTCCTCACTGCATGATCAAGACCAGGTGGCAAGGGCACAACAAGCCTCCAAATGAGGGACAGGGAATGGTGACTTCCCACACTTCCCACAGGTGAATGTGATAAATATGATCTCTAGGATGGTTCCTTTAATGGGGCACCATGACCCCTCCACAGATATGGCGCTTATGTGAAGCATATGCCAGCCTATGCAAAAGGCTAATGTTAATAGACAAATGTTAATGTTCTTTTTTAAAAAAGAACATACTGAAACTGGGGTTATACCCAGGTACCTGAAGTTTACCCTCTTCTCCTTAGGGCATTATAAATTTCACCTGTCTTTTTTTATTGCCTTGCCTGAAACATTAACTTGGTGAGCTTACTCACCTTTTAAACTTACCAACACGTATCTCTGCTTGCCAGGGGAGATGGATTGATTTTTCCCAACATGCACAGCTCAGATCAAAAGCATACTGTAATAATAGTTGCTACTAGCCTGTGGACAGACAATGAACTGGGGCCCCTGTGCAGATTCACTCGTACCCCACTCACCTTTAAAGGTCAGATTTTCGACTCCTCCAACCCTTGGGATTAAATGCAGAGTCTGACTCTGCAACTAGGCTAAAACTTTCTTTAAATCAATAGAATTTATTTGAGATCAATACATGCAGTGAGCTAGCTAGTGTCTCTGGCACAGGTGCCTGAAATTGAGTAATAGTTTAACAGATGTAGTAGTAACTTGCCCCTGTGTCCCAGCTGCCTCACTGTTACTAGCTGGCAGCTCCTTCAGAGTACTTGCAAAGAAAAAATCTGAAATATTGAATCCTTTTTACGTGTTTTCCAGAACAGAGTTTGCCCCCTAGATATTGCTCGAAGGAAAATACCCTCATGTTTAGGAGGGAAATAGGAAAGAGGTCATAAAGGTTGGCATTGATGAGACAGCAAGTGATATTGCCTTAAATCACTAGGAGAAATATTCACTTCACCTAACTTTGGACTCGTATGGTGAAACTGTTTATACTTGAGCTAATCACCTCTCGTCAAACTGGAAATGAATATACTTATGGTATGATTTATCTCATCCTACTGTAGCCCACCAAAAAGCCAAAGTTAATTAGACCCTAAAATTTTCCTTTAATACTCTGCAAAATGTACCAAATCTGAAAAGCTCATTCAAGTCCCAGTCTAGCCTGCACACCTTTGGTATGCAAACTTTTATGTTCTTCCAGCAGAGATTCACTATGCAACCTCTCCCACTACATTTGACTTTCCAACGTAATTCATTTCTATGAGTAATTAATAATTTTATGGTTGATGTTTTCAACACCTAATCATCCTGCCAGTAACACTGAGGTCAACTTTGCAAACCATATGGCAACTCTGTACAAGACTGTCTTTGAGCAGATTGTTAGACTTCTAGGCAATACTGGAAAAAAGATGTGTGATCATGGTCCTGTAATGAACCTACCTATCAGATACGAGGGATGCGTTGAGGAGGTGACTACTCTTTACAGTCCTACTGGACTTCATTTAAGATGTAGCTATCTTTCTCCAGTTCTTTGCATTTTCCGGGTCTGGATTCTTTGAGCCTTTTTAGTTACTCAGAGAAATGTGAGTCCCAAGTGTCTTACCTGAGACAGACTTGGTATTTGACCCTCCAGCAGATGGAAGGGAAAAGAAAGATCAAAAGGTTAAATGATATTTTTAACCATACAGTGAATTTCTTCGCCTGAATCTACAGGCTCTTTTAAGAGAACTGCTTAAACTGCAGCCCAATCCACTATACCTTTTCTCAGCGAGGTAGGATAGATAACACATAAAAGACTCTTTGTGTAGGACATGGTTTACATTGACTCAGAAAAACATTGTTAAAGTGGTTTTTGTGTTTTTCAAGCACCCGTAGAGAAATCAGAGGTTTTGTGCTTCTGGCTTCCCAAAAGAATCTTTTATTAGTTATCTTCCAACCTTTGACTTCTACACAAAAATTCTAAAAGGCCAAGAGACCTTCCTTTTATTTGACATATAACTATGCCACAGACTTGAATCTTCGGTCCAAATTTCATAAATTGTTGCAAACCCAATGGAAGTCTCTGATTCCAGTTTAACAAAAGTATAAGGTGTCTGGAACATATGTGGTTGAGAAAAGTGTCAGAAACAGAATGGATCATGACATGGATTACACTGGCATACAACACGGTGCAGTATCGAGTGTCTCTCTAAGGACCTGTCTCTGTAAGAAGCTGGTGGGCTGTATGCATGGATACAGCTTTAAAGCAAATCTACTTCTGAAAGCATAGTGCTTAGATGGAAGTAATCTCACTGAATTTAAAATGTATAAAATTTAGGAATATAACTTTAATTAGTCTACTTGGTTCCTTCTATCCACTAGTAGGTGTGCTGACTTGTCCTTCAGAGACACCTAAACTTCACTCCTATCTTGAGAAAGGCAATACCTATACAGTACCATGTCAAAAGAGAGTAAACATTAAGGCTGGGTACAAATTTGCTGTTCATGTCATGAGCCACTCTGTGCTAATAGGTGTGTTAAGGGCCAATAAAGATGAATCAAGAAAAGTTCATATGATCCCAAATGGACATGAACCAAATGTTCATTATTCTGTCAGGCCCCATTCTTTAGTCAGGGAAGACTGATCTGTGTCATGAATGTGCAGTCTAGAAGCAAAGCAAAGCACCTTACTTTTATCAAGACCACATTGTATTTCCTGTTGTGTGATCTCCCTGGTACCCTATGAGAAGATATTTGGCCTCGTTCCAGTTTAGATCCATTAGATATACCAACAGAGCATTTGCAAAGACTGTTTTATAGTATGTACTGTTGTATCGGGTTTGCATGGCAAAGTTTTGGAAGTGGGGGGGCTACAGGGGTGGCTTCTGTGAGAAGCTGCTAGAAGCTTCCCCCATGTCTGATAGAGCCAATGCCACTGGCTCCAAGACGGACCCACCGCTGGCCAAGGCCGAGCCCATCAGCGACAGTGACAGCGTCTCTGTGATAACATAGTTAAGAAGGGGGAAAAAAAAATCAAAACCTTGCACAACTGCAGCCAGACAGAGGAGTGAAAATATGTGAGAGGAACAACCCTGCAGACACCAAGACCAGTGCAGAAGGAGGGGAGGAGGTGCTCCAGGTGCTGGAGCAGATTCCCCTGCAGCCCGTGGTGAAGACCATGGTGAGGCAGGCTGTCCCCCTGCAGCCCATGGAGGTCCATGGTGGAGCAGATATCCACCTGCAGCCCATGGAGGACCCCACGTTGGAGCAGGTGGATGCCCAAAGGAGGCTGTGACCCCGTGGGAAACCCATGCTGCAGCAGGCTCCTGGCGGGACCTGTGTACCCGTGGAGAGAGAGGATCCCACGTTGGAGCAGGTTTGCTGGCAGGACTTGTGACCCCATAGGGGACCCACGCTGGAGCAGTCTGCTCCTGAAGGACTGCACCCTGTGGAAGGGACCCACACTGGAGCAGTTTGTGAAGAACTGCAGCCCATGGGAAGGACCTATGTTGGAAAAGTTCATGGAGGACTGTCTCCCGTGGGAGGGACCCCACGCTGGAACAAGGGAAGAGTGTGAGGAGTCCTCTCCCTGAGGAGGAAGGAGCGTCAGAGACAAATTGTGATGAACTGACAGCAACCCCCATTCCCCGTCCCCCTGCACCACTCGGCGGGAGGAAGGAGAGAATTCAGGAGTGAAGTTGAGCCTGAGAAGAAGGGAGGGGTGGGGGGAAGGTGTTTTAAGATTTAGTTTCTATTTCTCATTACCCTACTCTGATTTGACCGGTAATAAATTAAATTGATTTTCCCCAAGTTGAGTCTGTTTTGCCCATGATGATAATTGCTGAGTCATCTCTCCCTGTCCTTGTCTCAACCCACGAGCTTTTTGTTATATATTCTCTACCCTGGCCAGTTGAGGAGGGGAGTGATAGAGCAGCTTTGGTGGGCACCTGGAGTCCAGCCAGGGTCAACCCACCACAACGGTGCACCTCCCACATGTAACTTATAGTAAAAACGGAAATTATGGTAAGGGATGGAAAATTCAAATTAAGGTTTACTAGTAGATAACCTGAAGTGTGTGTCTATGCACATACATATATATATATACACACACACACAGAGTAAACAAACCAATATACACACATAAAGTATAGACTCACATAATCTATTGACATCAATTCTGCTCCTGAACCATTCTATTGAGGATAGTAGTCCATCTATGTTTCTTTACTGACTAAACTCATATTTTAGCATAGTTCTGTGCGATACTATGTAGACTACTAATTCAGGTGGATGCTAATACAGATTTCAGTAATATCCATTGTACCATTTAGATGTGGCCTTTTTAACTGTGTGAACCAATAGGCTCATTACAGGCCAAGCCTGTGTTTGTTAATCCTCTGGGAAGACGCAGCTATAATACCTTTTGTGGAAAGGCGTTGGATTGCTAATGTAATATCTGTAGAACATGATCCATCTAAAACTTCTTGAGCTTTGTTCGTCATTTCAAGGGGGAAAAATACTAATTAAATCTGACAGCATTTGCATATATAGTCTAGTAATTAGATGAAAGTTTTCTCTTTGTAATTCTAGAGGGCAATAACACAAATTATTAAAGAAATTTGAGAGCTACCTGGAGTAAACAGTCACCAAGATACCCAACAACGATAATATTCTGTGTTTTAATTTGCATATATAAATGGCTATAAAATAACTTCTCATGAAAATTAGAGATCTAAATTAAGAAGTCTTTTATTCTGGGCTTGATCCAAAGCTTACAGGAGTCGGTGGATTTTTTATATTGGTTATAATGGGCTTTGAATAAGGTTATAATAAAAATTTTCTCTAAAAGTGAATGAAATGAGTGATCATTTTGAAACCTCCTCAGCATCTGGTTCTAGAAAGACCTCCAGTATTCACACATTTCAACATCTACACCCAAAGAGAATATCTCATTGCTGCTTTTCCTCTAGGCTTTTTTTTCTTTTAAGGTGATTAAAGTGTGTCTGACATCCAATTTCTGAGAAAAGCGCATCACAATTTCATATTGGCTTGGGGGCCTACATTTATAGGTGGACAGCTCCTCACAAAAAGCTTCCTGATGGCAAACTAGAAGAAGCATAGATAGATCCTCAATGAATGGATCTCTGCTGTCCATGCAGTGGCAGAGAGATTTTACATGTGCACCATTTTTTGCTTTGAAATCCTCTAAGCCATTAGGAAAGTTCTATGTGTCAAATCAGCAATGCAATGTACCAAAGGAATTATGAAAATGGTGTCTTTCCTCTTCATAAACAGTTTGGTGAAGTGTTCAGTATACTGCCAGTGCCTTTCTAGAACTGATTTTATAAAGGTAGTTCTACCATAGAAAATATACAAAAGTGAACAACACAAGATCCTAGTTCAACCAGTTTAAATGCTACTTAGTCAGAAACCAGTTGCCAACAGGAGTCAGTAATAAATGCATAGAGAAAATGACTAGAAAGAGGGTACTGAAGTATCCTCCATTATCTGGCAGTTCTGTTTAAAAGTTCCTTAGTTAGGGACATAGTCAGGACCACGATTCTGTTGTGCATTCTGGGCCTGCCTGCCAAAAATTTGTCTAATCTAATTTTGTGCTCCACAACATCCTACAACACCTAATTCCAAAATACAGTTGCATCCTGTATGAAAAAAAAAAAAAACAAAAAACAACAACTTAACTTTTGTTGGTTTACACTTACTGACTGGTATTTCATGATGTCCTTCTGCTGTGATAAACAGTAGAAATGCATTTGTTATTTTGCTTCAGTAGTCAACAATCAATACTGTTCATTATTTTTTTAAACCCCCTCAATTATCTCCTTTTGAAGAAGAGGAGTCCTGGTCTATTTAGTCGCTCATATAGAAGCTGCTACAATCCTCCTCATTACCCTTCTTTGTAAAAGAAACTGCAGTGTATGTGTGTATGACAGTTGAGAGATTTTCATTCATGCTAAGATTTTTTTTACCCCCAACTTGGCATTTTATTCCCTCTTTCCATAATAAAGAATTCCTTGGTTTATTCCTCATCCAAACAGTTACAAGTGAAAAAGTATTAGCTCCTGTGGGCATCCATTACTAGTTATTTAGTTTATACAGGTTTTCAATAGATGGGCGATCCAGCAACATTCGTTATTTTTTAGAGATGGTCCTTGTTGCTACTATAAACCTCCCCTACAGGCAAAGTAGAGGAGGTTGCCCTGAGAATGGCTGTTCAGTGAAAAGGAATGAGCACTGAAGGGTGAAAAAATGAAGGTTGATATAGCCTTGCTCAACGTGATTCATCTTTTTGGGTGAATGGTCAACAATACCATTAGTTACTACATAGAAAATTCTTTGTAGACTTCCAAAGCTGTGTGGATAGTTTCTTCCTTCAGAGAAAACTGATACCAGGTATTCATTAACTCATCCAGTCCCTCTACCTGTCAATGCAGAATTATTCTCTGCAGTATATTTCTGAGGGATCTGATACCTGCACAGACATGCATTTTGGCCGAAACTCTGACATAATTTTTCTTGATATACAGTTAGTTTTACCATGGCTGGAAATCTAAAATGTCCTTACTTTCTCTGGGAGTTTACTTCCTGATGCTTTTGTGTTACTTTGAAAATGTTAGTTTGCACTATTCGGTCTATACTTGCACCTAAGAAATAAGACTCTAACCTGAGTTTCTTGTGGTTATAGCTGCAAATGACTGTACAAGTGCGGAAAAATAAAATTAAAAAAATAAGGTTAAACTTGACCTTCTGTATTTTCATAATAAACAGTAATGATAATAGAGTTTGAAAGACCATCACTTCAGATTATAAAAGAAAGAACGTCTCCTTTTCAGGCTGTGAAGCTAATCTGTTGCTGCCATAGGCATGAAGGGTGAGATTAATCTGATAAAAGATAATTAACTACAGCCTACTGTGTCTGTTTCTAGCTAATCACCATAGGGGACTCAATGGGGTGAAGTCATCATATCAGGCATACAATTCATGGAAACAGAAAGAAATTTAGGTTTGAAGAGACCTATGCAAATCACTTAGTCCAATCCTGCCTAAAATCAGGCTAAATTCAAAGAAAGATCTGCTCATTTGTCCAGTGAAGTTTTTGTGGACTCCTAAGTTTGTGGAGATACCACAGCCTCTCCGGGCTCCTGTCCCAGTGGTGAACCACCCTTGCTGGGAAGCATTTTTTTACTACTCAGTTGAAATCTCCCTTGTTGCAACTGGAGCTTTGTCTCTTGTTCTTTCACTGAGCGCCTCTAGGAAGCATCTCGCTTGGTCTTTTCTATAGCCCTTCTTGGTAGACAGTGAAGCACTATGATAAGGTTCTTCCATAGCTACATTCAATCTTGAAATTAATCTCTTGCATATGTCAAAGTTTCTTGATCTTCATTGGCTATAATGGAAGCACAGAATAACAATATCAGTAGTAGACAGATACAGTGTAAATATCTAAAACTACACAAGGTAAATCTCTACCACATACGAGTTGGCTGAGGTATCCATAAACTATAATTTTGTGATAAATTCCAGGAAAATTTACTTTGATTACTGTTTTTATTTGTTCACTAGTTAGAATCTCCCCAAAACATGAAGCAGTTGCTGGAGTCAACGAAACTTTTCAGGCCAAATTTCTTTTGGCTGATGGGTGGAGCTGCATGACACTTGAGAAGTAACAATAATGACTCCAGAATCAAAAAACCCCCAAACAAAAAAACACATTCCATAGTTTTACAGAACTGCCCTTTACTAAATTAGTTGTGATCTCTTAAGCCACTAGACTGATTACAGCCAACTCTAATAGGCTTCATGTTGCAATAAAGCTCCTAGAAAATGTTCAGCTGTGTGCCAAATGACGGTATCCTGAAATAATTGAGATAATCAGTGTGCCCAGGTTACTCCAGAAACAGTTGGATGGACGTTTTCCTTGGAATAAATCTGGGAAAATGTGTTATCAAGTAGCTCATATTTTTAATCGCTGTCATAGCCATGTCACCAACCTATTGTGTAACTGTTATAAGTAGTGATGTTCTGAACTGTCTCTTGGTGTCCATCCATACAAGGATGAGAAAAGCAGTTCAGATGTGATAAGAATGAGGCTTTGTTTTGATCATGGCCCTAAAGTCCTCAGTTCTAAAGAATTTTTTTTTCCTATTTGCCCCTTCTGTGAAATCAGGACTAGTAGCTGAAATACTAAAATATCAGGAAACAAGTTTTACTTTTATTTTTTTCTAGTTTGCACAAAAAGTCCCAGCAAAAGCGTTTTGTCTTTCCTAACAGTTTCAGTCTACTATTCTGAACACAGGTATGCATCTGCTTCTTGATGAAAAAGCACCCAAAAACCTTTGGCACCCATCCCAAAACAGAAGATTATTTTAAAGGACTTCTGGCACTAATCTGGTCATAAATTTCATTTACTTGCTCCATAACAACATATACTAGTACAACAATCACGTGGTGAGTAACACAACAAGGGAACAGGGAAATAAATATTTTCAAGTGTATTAGTACTGGAGTTAATTAAAATCTCAGACTTGTTTAACTGAGCCAAAGTGTTTTAGAATAGATTTACCTGCTGTAGTGCTAATCATTTAAATATTAGGACTCTAGCCTAAGCTATTTACATGTCAGTTATCCTCTGTGGGCAAGGGAGAGAAGCAGACACATCCAGAGGTGAACTCATCATACCATAAGGGGCTGAGAGGTCTATAAGTACACCTGTCTCTCTACGCTGATGATGGGGAGGAACAGATGAGCTTATACTAGATACCTAACATTTAATTGGCTAACACTGAAGGAGATGGATCTTATTTAAGA